>JAZGTJ010017004.1:0-12311 GCA_036877575.1 Botia almorhae
ATACGATACCTTGTTTTGGCTAAATTCTATAAAGGCAATCCCAGAATGCATTATGCAAAGTTCACGCAAGGTATGCTGTTTGTGTAGTGTACATCGGTAATTATGTAGAGCTTTCCATATCAGTGTTCTTATGTGGACCATAGATAGTAGTAAGGCAGTTCATTTTGTTTTGGAACTATTGTTCGAACAAATCAACTAGTTAAGCTGTTTTGATCATAACAGTAAACACAGAATGTGATTCAAATTCACCTTCATTATGGTACAGTATGAGTGACACAGAACATTGGCATATGGGTGTATGATCATGTGTGGTGTTTCATAAAAAAGCCAATGGCATTCATCTTTTAAACTGCAGTAATTAAAACATCAACAATAACACTACAAATACTATGCCAAGGCAAACCCAGCCACTTGTGACTCTGTATCATATCTTTCCAGCCTTCAAATAAACAACAAAGCTTCATCTATGAAAATGAATTGATTCTTTGAACTGATTTTCTATTATCCATAAACCAACATTTGGTTCCAAACTACAGTAGATTGCCCTTACTGATGAAGAACATAATTTTGAAAAGAGTTGCAAAAATAGCAAACCTCATATAAAATCAATAGAAAATAAAACAGTACATATAATATCTATTTGACCTCCTGGAAAAACAACATCCACAAAAGTATTTCAGTATTTCCTTGTGTCTGTCTGAAACTTGTCAGAAACAAAGCATGTACAGTACATGTCCAATACTGTGTAATTAGCCAGAGTTTATAAAATAATCTACAGTAAAACCAGCCAGCAGTATTCACAGAGGCTAGACTCTAAAAGCTCTGCGATAGTGATTTGATTTGGACACAGATTGAGTGTACAGGAGACATTTGGTCATGGGTTTGGAGAGGTTATAAATATCTTCAAAGTGAGTGCCTGCAGGAGGAATGTGATGGGGTTCCCCTTCCACAGACCCGTGAGAAAAACAGGGAGAGAGAAAGAAAGGAACAAGCGAAAAGATGTTCAATGTATGACACCTAAAAACAAATGAAACAAATGAAAGAAACCTGCCTGAGAGAAGCGAGGCACAGGGGTGGTGGAAGAGGACAGTGGATGGAGAAGACAGGAAGAAAGAAAAAGACAGGAGGACTAGAGATCCTCTGTCTCGGAAAGAGAGGTCGTCTGAGCGAGGCGGCCCAGGGTGTGGAGCATGGCTTTGTTCTCCATTAGGAGGTGCTCATTCCTCCTGCGGAGAGCTTGTAGACGATCCAGAGCAGGAATGGTCTGAAGATATAAAGAAGCCCAGATATTGCAAGTGACAAAGACAGAGTAAGAGTGTGAGGGGATGGTAAAGAAGGTTCAGAAAAAAAAGGATTAAACAAATTGGTGTTAAAAAAAGTCAATATCAAAATAAAACCATTTACTTTCTTAATGAGCGTTTGATAACTATCACACATTCCAAAAATAAAGCATTTGTTTTCATAATCTTTCATTGAAATTTAATAACTAGCTTTTCCTTCCTGTTTCATCAGACATAGGGTGCTTCTCAATACTCAAACTGATGCTTTCTTGTTCCCTCACGCCTCTGTTGCGTTTTTACTCAGATTTGTGCAAGGCATGCAAACAATGTTTTATGTTGATTTTGAGAAAGAAGAAACAGCAAGACAATTAAGTAAGAACATACAAACAGCACATGCAATCATAGTCATTTAAAAGCAAGCTTGCATTTACCTTCAGGGTCACTTGTATATAAAAAAAACTGTCTCTTAAACTGAGTGAGGTGTTACATTTCCATTTTTAAAACAGTAGTAATCACCATCTTTTCACCACTATTTTCTTGTAAAAAAGCGTCATAACAATCCAGTGAGGCGAGATTAATGGGCGGCGTGAAGCATTTGTGGTCAGCCTCAGAAACTTCCTGTACCAGCATGTGGAGAAAGCCTGAGGTTTGACTGAGCCACTGCGAGAAACCATGATCCAAACATTATTTCACAGCTTACAGATCTGGGATCAGGCCAGGACCAACGAAGAACTGCAAGGCATCCAGCATGGGTCTGCAGCACTTTGACTACAATGAGCAGTCAAAGTTTCCAGAATGACTGTTTTGACAAAGAGTCATTCTGTCATATGAGACATTCAATGTGTCAATGTGACTGCAAACCCTGACTAAATATGTCAAAATAGATTCCAAGTAGAGTTTTGTTTGCCTACAAAATACTAATAACCTCTACTACCTGGAATTGTCTAAGGGCAGAATCCATGAAAAATGTTATGGTGTCTTCTATTTTGGTATCTTGAAGGGAAGCATAGTCATGGTGTCTGTTTTGATACTGCCTTCATGTCGAGACTGTGCCTATAGTATAATGCCTAGAAGAATAGTGAAGTGTATACCTTTCTTAATGTTAAGCTACTTTCTCCTATGCCATCTTAATATACAGAGATAAATAGAGGTAAGCCATTTGCAAGTTGATTCTCCAAAAAATGTAAATGCTGTGGTTCTGTGGTGCTATCAAAACATTAAATGCTGTCTAAATGCTGTGGTCAGACTTCTTGCATTTTCAGAGATCTGTGGTAAGAATAAGAGAGAGTGCACATACAAATCTATATTCTGTATGTCCGGTAAATCTGTGACCTAAAAGAAAAGCATGTGCCATGTTAAACTTAAACAGAAGTAAACAGGTGTGTGTTGGTGCCCTTAATGTGTGTAAGGGAACCACGCATGGGGCAAACCACTCACCATGTGTAAAAACACTAGCGTCCAGCACTACAGTGATTTACTGTAGTGACCTTCAGCAATAAAATAGCTGCCTGTGTGAACACACCTTTAAGGCATGTGAACTACTGTGTTTGACCAGATACATTAATAGATAATATAATTCTCTATAGTGTTCTGGAATTAGAGCTGCCTGCGTATGTGTAATATAAATGACAATATCAACCATTTAGGTTGGCCAAATGTTAATAGTGTTTAAGTATTTAAAACATAAAATGAGCTGTCAAAACAGCCCAGCCCAACCTTTGTTACGGCAATTGAACCAATTACCTTGTGGATGTGGCTGATTACCATTGTTGCAGATGTCTCACTGCCTTACATTAATTTGCCCTCTTGTATATTTGGCAGCACATTCTTCTTGGCTCCTCAAAATGCCAGCTTGCACAATTACTGCTAGAATGTTGAACAAAAGTTGTGGCATGTCTCTGTTCTGGATTCAGTTTGGCCCCACTGTAGCTGGAAATAGGTCACAGTGTACTGCAGCAGCTGTGAGATGCTGCAGATATTTGCTAACAGTGCTGATGTGGAGTGTAACGGCTTTGGCAGGAGCTAGTGAGCACTAGCTAGCATGGTTGGCTAACATGGGGTTAAAACAGACATGGAAGCTACATGTCTGTAGCATGTCTGTTGTTATATTGACCAGTCATCTTATAGGTATTACAACAGTTAATCAAATCAAGTTATTTTACTACTAACTAGCTTGGGCTAAACTAGCTTGGGCTAAGAATAACAAGGCAAAACCAAATTAAAACACATGAATTTAATCTATTGTACCTTTAGTTCTTCTTCCATGACTGAGACCCTCTTCTCCAGCACTTTCTTCTCCTACACAAGCAGAGCACAAGAGCACAAATCTTATTACAATATCTAATATAAATTACAATAACACTGGATAACAAAATAAAATATGTAATCTTTCAAAATATTTGTAAATTATGTAATTACAATTGCAATTGCAATAATTGCAATTACAGATGAGAAATCTCTATAGACAAAATGAACAGGAAAAATAAAAAGATCTAAATCATCTAACAGCATGAAGGAAGAATATTAGATCTTAGTCAATACTCAGAGGGAAACACATAGAAACTGTAATGTAAGTGTGTTAGTAATAATTATATATAATGGTGATATCTACCTTTTTCTCTGTTTCAAATACAGTCGATCTCTCTGATATTCTGTTCCTCTGAAACAAAGGATGAAAACAGTGACGGAAAACAAAAAGAATAAATCATCAAGCAAAATCAGTGCAAAATAATAACAAAACACTTTACATACAAAGCAAATACTGTACTGTAACTCCTTACAGATGCTATCAGCTATACAAAGCCAGACCCCCTGGAGCCCAACTGGATGCAGAGGGCAAGTGTGTGCTGCTGTTATTAATACTTAAGGCTGAACTTTTTGGCAGATTAAAACCAAAGATAATTTCTCTTATACTCCAGGTCTCCTGGGATTGTCCCTCACCTGTGTGACTCTGTCAAGCTGTGAGTGGATTTTGGAGAGCTCCTGCTTGCTGTCACCCAGGCGAGACTTCAACTTCTCATTCTCAGACAGTGCGTCCTCATACATCTAAAAAAAATGAAACAAACAAGAGTTTGTCTATCTGGCTAACTTAGCATCTCCTCTGGGAACCTCTTTCCTGTCATTGGTCAGCGGCAAACTGCCAGTGGCCTGCACTGGCTCTGCAATCCAAATTTCTTTTTTTAAACCCATCAAAGACTAAAGTGGAAAAATCTAACGTGGAAACTGGGGCTAATTGTCACATGGGTAAGTTTTCTCTAGGTCAACTATCTGTAAACAGTCTGTTCTGTAAACTAAAATGTCCAAATCAGATATTTTTTATACAGTAAGTGTTTTTTCTTTATTTTTGACATTTTTTATTTTACATTATTGCCTTTAATTATATTGGTTTTCATAATTACAACAGAACCTGTAAATATCTTTGACCTTTCAAAACAAACTAGCCATGTCTTTGTTTATTGTCTTCATGGTTCTTTTTAGCTACTTTCTATAATATGCATATTTTTAAATATTTATTATTCTGTCCTTTCCTAAATTGTACTTTGTATTACAGTTAAAATATGGTCATTGCATAGGTCATATTTGTCATATACAATATCTGAGAACAAATTTCCATTGTCATAATCAATGAACATGTATTTCTCTGATGACAGTTATCCTGACCTTCTTATAGTCTTTGCTAGCAGTGTCATCCTCAGTTTTGCTGAAAGAGGTAAGTCTGTTCTCTCGGCGTGTGTAGCTGCTGCTAGCCGTCAGTCTGTCTGATGGGGCCTCCACACCACTGGAGTCTGACCTGCTGCCATCCAGACAATACAGTCAGATATCATACAACCACACATAGGGTTAATCAAGGATTTTTTAAACAGAAATCACTGGGTAGGTGATCATGTCACATATTGATCAATCACAAAACACAAATAAATAAAAGGACTTTACCTCGACACCCGGTCTTGCTGCAAAAAGAAAAAAAGTTGAATAAAACATAAAAAAGAGGTTTTATGATGTCATGTTATTTTTTACATTTATGTTTTTACATTTATGTTTTTACATTTATGTTTTACATTTATGTCAAAAATATATTATAATTGCTTAAGCAGTAGGTTGTTAAACAATAAAACAGATGTATTAATTTATTAATAGGATTTATTCATAAGACTGTTTTATAATACAGAATTTTGGTTGCTTTACAATCTCTAACCACAGAAAGTAAAAAAATTTAAATAAGAGTAATTACGCAGAAAACATATTCAGCATGCTGACATTGGTGGGTGATTTATTAAGTTGGGAGTTGGGTGAGTTATTATTTTAAGTTGAGTCACAATTGAGTGAAGTATTAATTTGAGTCATGATAGACCTCTGTTGTACTCAATTCAGTCAGCCGATTCATTAAATTATCTCCTTTTGTGTTCTGCAGAAAAAATTAAGTCAAGTGGGACTGGAAGAACATGAAGGTGAGTAAATGACAGAAATTTCAATTTAGGGTAAACTACTGAGAAATAGTCTTTAATAATCCTATACACTAACAAAAAGTACTTTATTAAAAGTACCTTCAAAGGAGTATCACAGTACTTGTAAGGTTAACACTAAGCTTCAATCACACTATCCTGTTTGGACACTGTGCTATAATTAATCTCAGACTCTCCCTGTTAAGACCCAATAATCTTCCAATGGGAGTGTGCCAATGTGAGCAAGAGTATGAAATCATGTCGCCAAACTTGTTCATCTATGCAATTGTGTATGTCTGCATAGAAATGACATCATGTCACAAAGTATTTCAGTAGACACTCCTTCCTGATGAATTCATACCAGCTAATTTCATAAAATGGAAAAAAGCTGGTTCACTTGGACAACAAAGGTCTTCACTTGTCTGACTGTATTCAGAGCACTGTTCTAATAAAGTCATAATCAGAAAACAGCAGTTTTCTTAAAGCTGCTATCTGTAAAGTTTTTAAATAAGACTGAACAAAAATCATAACAGAGCAAATACATAACAGATCAAAACAGTCTCAACAAGATTTATAATCTTAGTCGTCAGGGTTGATTTACAAGTATATGCCGGTTTAACTTATGGTTACATCACGGAAAGAAAGTATATCTAGCTACTAAATCGCATGTGTAGGTGCTGTAATTGTGCAGTGTTTGTATCTTGTTATTAGCTTGTTGTTTAGAATTTAAACTTGTCATTTACGTTAAGAAAATAACTTGCGAGCAATCTGCAATTTTATATTTTCAACAAAGGTGACAATAGAGCGGCAAAAATTAAGGGTTGCAGCTTTAAACAAGTGTATAAATATCTTTTAGTTGGAACTTGTACTTTTGTACAAGTGACAGTCACAAACCTTTTGCACACCATTTAAAGATCATAGCTGTCTCCGCCATTGATATCAACTTTCATCCCATCTGAGGATGTGCCAGTTACAGTAAATGACCACTGACAGTCTTACCTGAAACACAAGTTGTTTGGCTGAACATCATTCTTATCAACCTATAATTTTGCACGGATTTTAAGGGCGGGGAGGTTATGACTGTGGTTTTGTCAATCTTACATCTGACGATCTTGAACCTCTCACTACTAATATCCAGGCTTAGATGAAATCTGCACATTTTATGTGTACTTTACTTTCTACACTGCTTGCTTTGATAAAAAACTGAATTGATTTAAATATAATAAAATTTGTTTAACAGAGCCAGTACTACAGTTTAATTGGAATGTAAAAGCATAATCAAATTAGGGTAAGGAATGTTTATAATTTGGTAAATCACTGCTGTTCAAATCCTGCAGGAATCTGCAGCCACAGATTCCATGCGGGCCTTGTAACACGTTCTCTTGCATTGCTTCAGATTCAGGGCTGTTGAGTTTGGAGAGAAAGGAAGCAGGGAAAGAATCTCCTCTGTTCCTCTTCTAAAGAGAGCACATCCTGTTTGGACATTCTGCAGCACACTTGATTATGCATCAGAGAGGAATAACAGTCCACTGTCTCCACTGTCTGAGGGGGAGCTCTGAACAATGCCAAAAAAGGACATAGAAGAATGTAGCTACTATGGCAGGACAATGTTCAGCAGAGAAAAAGAGAGCTTTTACTGGACAAACTAATCTGGACTATCACATATACGACCTTATACGACAGTGTACGTCTCAGTTGCTGTCTGTAACTCCATATAATATTTGTTGCCATGTTTCTGTGGCACTTATTGTTGGGATAAGGGCGGGTCCTTGCTAACCGTCAAGGCGGGCCGGTTTCAATGCGATCTTTTACGCAATAAACATCTCCAGGACTTTCTCCTTATGTGGTTCTACAGCATGCATTTACTACAGCTCTAGAAGAGAAAACCGGCTTAACCTGCAGCACTGATTTACAATAACTTACGAAATAGTTGTGATGTCACTGTTAGAAACTGACATGTTTCTGCATCATCATATTCTGTCATCATGTGCAACAACATTCCAATTAATCACAGACCAAAGCTTATTGTTCACCATACCAAAACCAACACCCATATCTAACCATATTCAAATTCCTAAACCTAACTTTAAGATACCGCTACAATCTTAAACATACTTTTTAATCAGTATGTTGTTCTGTCGTTGACCTGACCCTTAATCGTTTATCTATAATCCTAAACCTAATTCATTTTTAAAAGCAGAGGAAATGTTTTGATAGCCTCAGCCCTAAGCCTCACCCTATTCATCACCTTAAATCTGAATAGACATCAAGGAACATGTCCTACGTCTGTGAATCACATGTGACTATAGGGCACACCATTTTGCTGTTCCCTTTAAAAAATGTTAAGGCCCTCAGGGTCATCATTACCCACAAGTACCTGCTGGCTCGGGGCCCACTCACTGTCCTTAAAGACAGAAGGGGGAATTATCAGAGTGCAAACTTTCACCAGTGTAAACCATGTAAGGCAGTGCTGATGCTGGTGTAGACATTCCATTCTGCAAGTACAAATAACACTGAATCAGATTAATGGTTATGGTTTCTTAAACTGACATACAAGCACACAGAAGTGAGCTCTGGCTAAATTGCTAACCAAACTTGTGATCAAACATACACTGGATTGGCATGAATGGCAGGGGTCATCCTTTTAACACAAACACGGGAACAATTTAGTCAATTCCTTCAATGGTTCAATGAGGATTTGGTTGGGGTAAGCTTGGATTAGTGCATCAGGACAACTGCACCCCGTGTTCCACATCAAAGGCAAGGAGAAAAGGCATGTGAAGCTCTGTTTGCTCACAGCATGGGGTTGCTAAATTCTCCACACATTTAACACATATGATCTCTATAACTCATGTGCTATACGCTGTGATGTAACAGAGCGGGGTTGCTTTATGCAGCTGTGGACTTCACCTTGATCCAATAACTCCACAAACTGTAACATTTGCAGGATCTGGCTCATACTAAAGCATTTATGTGCAACCCCTTAAATCCTCTCGTTCCCTCCTTCTTTCTCATCCCTTCATCCTCCTCTTTGAGAGCCAGCTAGTCCGGCTGCCAGCTTGCAAAATGGAAAATATGAGCATCACCATACTCAAATGAAGCCTTACAACATGCAACTCCAAATAAAGACTTTTTGCTTTGTAGATCGCTCCCTCTCTCTTTTTACTTTGCTTCCTCCTTTTTTCTTGTGATAAGACACTGATACATTAAAGATGTTATTTTTGTCCTTTTCTGGAGTCTGACGGAGCTGATATCCATAAGTACCTTAATACTGCAAAATGATTTTTAGACAATTCTACTTTTGTGTCACTTATGAAACAGAATTGTGATGTATTGGGGTACAATGATGATATTAAATGGCAAAACATTTGCCATACATCAATGGTTTTGATGTATGGTACTGAAATTACTATACTGTGTTTCCTTAAAGTACTTACGAAGGACCATAGTACTTTTAAAGAGTTCCCATTAAAACAGCAGTTAAAATATGTCATTTGAAATGATATAACGGATGGATATTTCTACCCTGCTCAATGCTACAAGTTAAACCTTTCACACGCTCAGCCAAATGTGTTTGTCTATTTATGCTCTGTAATCTGCTATTTGGGGTAAAAAAGTACTTCATAAACAAGCAGACGATCATTACAAACAAAACACGTGTTTATTATTTTCTTTCCTAAACGTTTGCTCCCAAAGAGACCTCACACACGCAGGCCTTCCCTCATCATGGAAACTTCAAGCCCACATGTGCAATTTTGTTGATGGGAAAGAAATGCATGTTATGATTAGAGGAAACATTAAACTTTGAGTCTCTTTTCTTTAGCTGATCTTGTCTTATTATGTGGTCAACACATTGTTATGATCATTAAAGATTAAACCTCTGTAACAGTGTTTAGATTAGGATGTGGGGTCAGTGATGTCATAACAAAGCAGCAAATACATTTCAGGCATAACTGGACTGTTGCAGTTTTTGTTAATGCAGTGGATACAATTAATTCTAGTTCACCTTCCAATTCAGCATAGCACCTGCTGATTTTACTTGCATCTTCACGTCAACATTGTCTCTGTGCAATTGCAGATTCTGAGTTTGAGACTGTAAAATGCCAAAACATCAGCCAACAGAAAAAGCAAGCATTTCAACAAATGCTATCTTGGGATCAACCCATTATGCAACAGCACATCCTGGATTGGTGTGGTGAGATTTAAAAACTGTGTGGAGTGTGGAGATGAAATGCATTATGGTAGCATTTTCAAATCTGGCATTTTCAATTACAAGCCATGTTTAACAGTGATTAACTTTCATTTAGTTCTAACAGTAAAAATCTAGATTTTTGTAAAGTTGCCAGGGTGTTGATATGCTGTTGCTAGGGCTGGTTGGGCTGATTGTTTTGGCTGAAGTTATTTACTGGCCTGTGTCAATAAAAGACAACCTAAGTTCAGAGTGGAATTCTTTATAAACATCACATAGCTTTAATTCACACGAGAGATTTAGCCTAATAAAGTTATTTTTATCTAAGCAAGGTGTTTCAGTCTAATAAGGATATATTGGATAAGCTGGGTGCAGTGTTGGCTGACATGCAAGCTCAGCTCAGGACAGATTTAAAAAAAACTATTAACACCTGATAAAACAGGACAAACCCTGTTCACAAACACACAATCATAGTGTACTAATTAAATGATTCAGTCTGGCTCAAACATTTAATAACTTAATGCATTTAAAACAGCATTAAGAAAAGGTCAATACATACAACTACACAGAATGCCCTAGCACCTGCTGGAAATGTTCTATGTAAGATATTTATCTTACATAGGTTTTACTGAAACAGGCACACCTCATATGCATTTCCAAGCTTAAAATGTATGCTAAATTCTAATGTTATTTGTCAAAATTCCTTCTGAAGCCTTTTGATACTTTTCATTACAGGTTTTTGGTCTTTACAAATCTTGCATTTCTGTTTTGCGCTAATTATTACCAAAGCACAAGGGGATTTGCCCTAAGTAATTTTAGACCTAGTGACCCATGACTACTGGAAATTACTCCCACTTCTGTACTGAATCAATGTGTACATCACAGACAGTACGTCTCTGTTCACCCAATAACATTCTCTGTTCACCCAATAACATTCTCTGTTGTCACCCCGCAATGACAGCACAACACAATCTCATTTCAGATCACGTCAGTTACAATACCGCATATTTCATCATTCTCTGTGAGAAACACTAAGCACAGCTGGATCTTACTCTGAAGGTTTTGGTGGTGGGGGACGATGGTGGCGAATCCGACAGGGACTTTCTGGAGCGAGACGAAAGATCCTTGTTGCGCGAGTAAAGCGATGACATCTCTTTTCTTTGAGGAAGCGAAGATCCCTGATAGACGCAGACACGCTCCTACACGACCATGACTGCCGAGTGCGTAGTCGTGGATCGAGCTCAACAGGTGCAACTGCACGAGTGTGTGTGTGTGCAGATACTGTAGTGTACTTCCCTCTGCGGTGTGTGTGTGTGTGCGCGCACGCGTTGCGACTGACAGCTGATCAGTGTTTCCTGTCCTCCGCACTGCACGGTAATCATTAGAGAAAAACGAAACACTATATTCACTCCCACGCTCTCTATTTCAGTCGATCTGCTTTTCTTACAAAAACATAAACAACGCTCGCGGTATCCTACAGCTTTCTTTCTTAAACACACATTAACACAAATACGCATACAGTAAACATAATGAGAGCTAAAAAAATGAAAGGAGTTTGCTTTGTTAACTTTACGGTCGACTGAAACCCCTCCCTCACAGTTCTGACAGCTTACAATACTTCCATAGAAATGAGAGGAAAAAACTTGGTCATACTCAGTTATGTCGCTCTTCTGCAATCGCTCACACGAACCTTCGCTGTCTTTTCAAACGTCGCCGTTATTGCACGTTTTAACGTATTATCTTAAAATCGTCCACTTATTTTCCTCTTTTCTTAGTGCCAGGTGGTTTAGTTCGCTATAAAAATGTGTTCACACCTATGACCTCATTACATCAGTATTACTGCGCCACTGCGTCTCTGTGTCTCTGTGTTGCTGTTTATGAGGAACTACATTGTTTGGCGGAAGAATAAAGCATTTTAATCAATATCGTTGCATTTTTGTTGATGTGTTTATTTTTTGAAATCTTGCCAGGTATATGAAATAACCGTTTCATTAAAGTAGCCCTGTTGGAACAGCTAAATCAATATCATGCCTATAATTCACCTTTACCAACTGTACCAACCACAGCTTCACAAAGCTTATACCTTTATCAAGTGTCACATTTATTTTGCTTTTAACATGTTATCTTCTATTGTCCCACTTATTTTACTTCTTTCTCTGGATCTGTGTGTTAGTACTTTTAGTTGAAAAGTTTAGAAGATATTTAATGTCACTAACTGGTTACAGAAACATCTTCTGATGCACAACCTTGGACACATCATCAGTGTTGTTTCCTGGACTCACAGGGTGTTTCGGGTCTTGCAACAGACACCCTCCTCCAGGCGACCCGACCGAGGCTGATCAGACCCCGGCCTGTGTCCAAGTGGCATGCTACCGCCCCCACCGTTCCCCCCTCTTCAAC
>JAZGTJ010017005.1:0-12310 GCA_036877575.1 Botia almorhae
CTGTATGGTTCCATAAAGAATCTTTAACATCCACAGAAACGTTTTATTGCACAAAAGGTTCTTTGTGGTAGAAAAGGATCAACATACTACAAATTATTTAAAATAAATAAATATAAAATTAATAATAAAATTAAAAATATCATTGTGAATTAGGGAATAGATGCAAAATAAGACACACTTTGTTCAGTAAAAAAAAAAACATTTTTGCTGATCACACGACAATATCAGTTTTATCTGACATAAAACTGCCACAAGAAATCTGTCCATACCACTACCTGAGCATGTTAACAGGCTAGCAGGAGACATTACCATTAATCAAAAGATTAACTTGTCTGTAAGCAGTTTAGGACTGAAAATGAATTAGACTGTATTTCTTTTATCCATGACTCAAGAGTCCAGATTAATGAGCTTGTTACATCAGGTAATACCAATGTCTTAGTGCTGAAAGGCAGTCCTGATATAAGTTATATTAGGGTAGAGTTTTTATTGTTGGTGGTACTCAATTCTATGGTTGTCTTTTAAATGACATTTTTGTAGGTTCTAGCATCTATTCTGAGATACAACAGGAGTTTTTTGACCTGCAAATATTGTATATCTCAGACAATTTAAAGTACTCACAGCATACGTAAATTATCTGAGACATTTTTTTCAAACTTGTTACGGACCTCATGATGGTTTAAAAAGTCACATATCAAAGTACTAACTGCCCAACCTTTCTTGGGCCTCTTGGAATTGGAATTTCTTGGAATTGGCCCTCTAATGGAAAACTAATGTTATTCACCTCTGCAAATTGTAATTTGTGATCATTTTCATCAGTTATTTTTCGTTTATGACAACCAATATCTGCAGAACGTTTTCAGACCTACATGCTCAAGCTCTTTCTCTGTTTGAAAACTTAGTGAGCTGCCTACAGATACATTTTAAGGCATCATACTGTAGGTGTGCTACTGACGCAAAACCTGCTTCAAAATACTAGACTTTAATTATGCAGAGAAAATCTAAGGATGCATCATATCTGTAATTTGTGAAGAAGGCAATCGCATAATGCACTAGAACTACTTAAGTGAAAATGCAGTCAAGAAAAAAAACTAGTTAAAAAGGTTCCAGATATTTACTGTGTATTTTATGCTTAGATTGGATTTTATGCTTATTAGAGTTGCTATGTTACCATAACAACATGAACGTCGAACTCCATTAAAACAGACGTGTTTTTGTGCGCTTCTGATTAGTCAGGGCTCCATTTTAAACAGAATGCTACATTAGAAGGCAGCTTCATATGACAGTAGGCAGCAAAGAGCCCTACTGCCTACTGAGTTTTGGAAAAGAGTTATACACCCGTTCATATATGAACTCATCAATCTCCTGAGTGAGTGGGTGGTCATTGATGTGCTTCAGAAGGGCAGAGGGACTCAATGGATTAGGTTAGAGGATGCAGAAATGTGTAGCAGGCGGCACAAGGCCTCCAGCTTCATAAAGAACAATCCTCCACTTCTACTCAAGTGGCAAAAACACCATTAGTGCTCTCCAGCAGAGAACGACTACAGCCAGACTGCAATACAACAACATTGTGTGTGTGCGTGTGTGTTAAGAGTTTGTTATCCAGCCATAAGCCTGAATAGGACTGACTGCTTACCTGCTCATACTTTGCTGCCTTCTGGATATTGTTGAACAGCTGGAGATTTAGACACGCTTTCTTCTGCAGAACATGCTGAAGTTCATTCTCCTGCCAACACACACATGACCGTGAAATATTAGATTTCTGAATTTTTGTACACATTATCAAATCCCTTGTCATGTGTCTGTCAGAAATACTCACTGGCACACACAGATAAACATGCGTTTAGATGGCAGTCTGCATTTCTGGTAAGAACAGAGAGTTTTCAACCCAGCTAGTGTTAGTAAATGCATTATTCATTTCGAAAAGTGAAAGAGAGACAGCAAGTGAATAATATACACAGACCGTAAGGGAAATAGACAGGAGGGAGAGAGAGGTAGAGAAAGTGCAGCCCACGTGTCTTAGAAAATCTGACACTAAAGGTTTGAACTACAGAGATCAGCAGTCAAGAGAAATCAACATGCCATCCTCACAAAACACAAATACAATATTTTAGTTGATACAGAGAACAGAAAGAGAGAGGAAGAGTGAGGAGGATTTAGAGTAAATCTGTTTTCATTATTACTGTTAAAGGCACATTTAGCCATATGTATTGGCACCTTTATTTTAAGCACTATTTTTTCAATGTAATGTTTTCATAATTTATTTCTTTTTGCTAAATTTGCTAATTCACGTCAATCATTTTGTTTATACTATGGCATTGCATACAAATACTACTTAATTTGACGCTACATTGCATACAAATACACTGAGCTTTCCTGTAGCTCAGTGGTTAGAGCATGGCGTTAACAACGCCAAGGTCATGGGTTCAATCCCAGGGATTGCACATACTCAATGTATAGTGATCAATGTGTAGTATAATGCAATGTAAGTCGCTTTGGATAAAAGCGTCTGCCAAATACCTAAATGTAAAATGTAAATGTAATTTTATTTCTAATCATCAATTAATTTTTCTTTTACTTATTTTTGCTGATAAGGCACTACCCAGGAGAGGGAAGGACAAAACACACAGGACATTATACCACATGCTGAGTTTATGATGAACTCATCTTTACCCCTTTAAATAGCTCTGTTTAATTAAGTTACCTCAAATCATTGGTTAATCATGAATGCAGTCGAGAATTTGCATACGCCCCCATCCCATCCAGATTAAGATTCTTTCCTCACAGACAGGGAAAACTTAATTACACTCCAGTATCATCCATGTGGTGTGATGCTAAAGTCACTTGAACCAAAATTAGTGAACACGATTGGTTCATGTGTTCATCTTTATCTAAACAGCATGAAAAGACTTTCTGTCACATTCCCTAGAAAGAAGTTTAATTGCTCCTGTATTGCTCAGATTTTGCCTTTTTTTTATAGTTTAAGAAAACCTTATGTCTAGTTTAAGTATCAGATATTTTTTTCTTAATTGTTTTAAAAATGGAATAAAAATAGAAACAAATTAGACTTTAACTTGTAATGTTTTTACTTATGTGTAACACTAATTCATTTGAAAAATATATCTGAGATGTTCTGGTCTTGGAAGAATTAGATACTTTTTATAGTTCATAGATACTGAAATCTCACCACTAAATTTTGCCACTAAAAACATGGTTCAGATCCCAGTAGAAAAAGACCCTAGTAAACTTATATGTTGTGCCCTCCACAGTTTCAGGAGAAGCGTTCCCTCCTGGTTACTCATCTTTTTCTTGTACCGTAATAAAGCTCCCAAAATAACAATGCAATTAAAATACCAAAGAAAACCAATAACGCCAGATTTCACACTTTAAGAAACAATTCCCTCCATACATACACACACATCTTGCCCAATAACAGATCACATCTGTTTCTCTCCATTCAGTCTAATCAAAAGCCATTGTGATCTCAACTACTGTCAATTCGCTGCAGTCGCTTCCAATCTCTCCTGAGCTGCACATGACGCCATTGGCAACACACTCGCTAAACATTGATCCAAAAAAACTCTGAATGGATGATAGACTCAGCTTCAGAAAAATGTGACCCGGTGTAGAGGAGAGAAAGATCTAATGATTACAGATTAGACACATATAAACTCTGTGATTCACATTAAATGTGCAACATTAACAAATTGCATGAGACAGCCCAGGGGACGAGACGCTGGTGCTGCGGCATCTTCATTTGCATGAGCTGCAGATATATGAACAAACAGAAAAATAGGAGGCATGCCATGAGGGAGGTCATTACAGACATGTAATGTTCATTCTGCTGGAATAGCCTGCTAATAACGTATTAGAAGTGAGGAGCACACTAATAAGATTCAGACACACACATGAGGCTTATGCACCTAGAACCCTCCGTTCCCTGTATAACAGTATGTGTATTTTGGGACAAACAGCATACTACTGTACAATTCTTACTGTTCATGCAGTATACAGTATGCATGCTATGAGAAGTATGTTAATTTTCAGTGTTCACAGAATGCAAGAATGACAGGCATTTGAGAAAGGCATTTGTCGCATTTGCCTAAATGTGCAGTACACAACAGAGCACACTGCATGGAATACTGTATCCCACAATGCAATGTGCTTAACTTGACCTTCCATTGCCACTGTGACAACTGAACCGAAAGTAACATCAGCTGAGATTTTAGCTTTAAAGAAGATCTTTTTTGTGATTTGTCTAACTTAAGACGTAACACCAAAATTTGGATCAAAAATACAAAATAGCCATTTTTATTTTCAGGACCCCACTTGCCGAATTGAATATGCAATGTGGTGAGGTCATGGGACAACAATGAAGCATACTACTGTTTAAAATGCTTATTGTTGCATATCATATAGTTTCATGTACTATTTGAAAAAATAGTATGCTTCATTCAGTGTAAACTATATACAGCAAACAGTATGCAAGTATTCCATTCTGAATATAGCTTATATTTTATTTTTCAGTCCAGACATCCTGTTGTGTGGAACGTGTCCAGTCAGAACTGGAGTAATGGATGTCAGCTCCCTTCCAGGAAATAAGCGATGCTGACCTTTGAGACAACACAATCTGTTCTACTCTGTGCTTGTTCGCTAAACGTCCCCCACTCTTTGCAACTGTGTTTCCTCTTGTCCCTAGACAGTCTTCTCAAGGGATCCCCTCGACACCAAGATTCTGTTAAACTGAGATTGGTGGTACTCACTGAGGGCTTTGCGCTTTGAGTTCCTGGTAAGAACACTGAGATTCTCAGGTTCAGAAGCAAAGGTCAAAAAGTATAAAGGTATTTTTTCTGATTAAAACTTAAGTTGTGCTTGCCTGTGTTTCTAATGGGCAAAAGTCGCTACTGCTTTCCACTTTCCATGGTTGCTAGGGTGTTCTCGTTGATTACAAGATGGTCCACCAGTCAAAATTCATAACTATGATTGTTCAAAAATATACAGCACACCTCTCATTAACAAGCAAATTATAATTCAAGTCCTTCGCACAAACAGTCTGGGACAACTTACATGTCAAAATTTATTTGAGAAGATTTATTTTAACCTAAGTGGTTATACACATTTTAGATATGCACTTTGTATATTGTACTTTGTAATATACCTTTGTAATGAAGGTTTTAATATGAAATGAATCCAGATGAAACAGAAATAATTAATTGTTTGAATCAAAGTCTCTTTTGCTCTTTTGCCAACCACTCAACAGAACTGTGATCTTAGAATCAAACAAACAAGAATACATAATTCCCCATTGAGTAATTGCCAATTTAGCAATACACATTCAGATCCAGAGAAATACACCAGAGTGCTGTCCATATGTTTATACAAAAAACTTAATTGTCACATGAATTAATGGCAGTATAGCTACAGCGCTAATCATTTTTGACCTAATTAAGGCAAATACTGAGAATTATGCATATGCTTTATTGAATATTTGCCATAAGCATATTTGTGTGTTTGATTCTCACATGAATAATCTAATGCTGATCTAATGCTTTGGGTGATGTTACTATTCCAAATTAACCACTGGCCTTGCTTGTTCTTAAAAGCATGCTCTCTCTCTCTCTCTCTCTCTCTCTCTCCACACACACACACATACACACAATTTTGAGGATTTGGATTTGAAGCAATAACATAAAGTAGCTTTAAACATGAACCTTTATAAATAATAAGGATCACTTCAAATGTTCTCAAGTCAGATTTCAATATGTTTAACTATATTAAGTTAGGACACTTTATGTAGTAAGCACTAAAAAAACAAAGAAAAACAATGCATATGGATTATTTTGCATGTAGTCGTGTGTGTGTGGCACATGCATTAAATCACATTTTGCATTTCACATGTCTGCCTGCAGTGACCAAATGTAAATGTGATGAGTGAATAAGACATGAGCAGATGTGCCCATGTGGGAGACCATTTCTGCACCCCACCTTTCAAACACATTACAACACAACCAGTAACAGTTTTCCATTATAGGCTGCTGATCTTGGACAAAACAACAGAGAGGAGGAGGGCCCAGTCAAACCCCTGCTAGTAACTCATGCCATAACCACATTATTATGAGTGCAAAACACTATTATCAATGCATCTCTCTCCATTGACAGAGAGTTTAAAAGTAGCCATTTATATTTACAGAATACAATTTGGGTAAGCAACACACAGTACAATGCATATAATATATTATAGTAGCTGTTTTAGCAGTGACCGACATTTTGGAAGGCTATTAAAAGTGTTTACAGTTCAGGACAGTCACTAAGTGAAAAGCTTTGGCCTATGGACATTCTTGAGGTTCCATCAGCAAAAGAGCACTATCATAATGTCATTTCCCAGCAGTTCCAAGGTGATTGGTCGCACTGTGCTCATGTTTCAGGTGACCCAAAGACCCTACATCCAGAACACCCTGCATAATTCCAAGGGTCCTGCACTGAGCAACTGTCATTAATTAAAACGGAACTGCTAAGGTATGGCTTTATTGATCTCCTTGGAAGGGAACAGAAAAAAAAGCATTTTTCCTAGAATTGCTTTTTGCGTGATATACGGAGAGCACCTCTTTTTTGTAAATTCAGAAGGACACAGAATGACCACAAAAGCACAGAGTGCAGCCACTGAAGCCGAAGGGACAAACTGCTCCACTCGGCCACTAACGGACACACGCATATGCACACAATAAAAAAAACACAGACATGAAGACGCACATATAGTCACAACCCCGCATACACTACACAAACAACCCAGGGCGCCTCATAGACTGCTCAAGAGCTGAAACACATGCACACAAACACACTGCTTTTAGGTTATTGAGTTTACCTCTTGCAGCTCTGCACTCCACATTATTTTGTAACAGTGTGCTAGTGAAGATATATGCTGGGAACATCACAAGACTGATTGTGTTTATGCAAATAGGTCACGGGAGGTAAAAATATTTACCCAGGTAGCATTTTTAAGACTTGTTAATTTTTTTCAACATACTGTAAGAACATTCCTTTAGCAATATGCAGTGTGAAACCTGCTGCCTTAGAGTTCCTCATCTTCTGAATGAACTCTATACATCTTCTGTTCAGCTGAGGCTGACTTTACTGTACTTTTTATTTGTTTTTATGTATAAACATAATTATAGTATGTACAGTATAGTATAAATAAACCATACCATAAAACGCATGTTTTCCTTTTCAATTCATGTAATAAATTAGCAAAACCATGCTGTTTTCTCAGTTTTACCCGCAAAGTAGGCATGTGCATCTTAAAAAAAAATCATAATGGTATTCATAATGTTGCTTGTATAATACTTGGGGTCCCAAGCAAAAACAGTGCAAAAATTAAAAGAATTCTACTGGAACTACTGGAACTTGCTGTTTTTGCAGAGTAAGGCATATTCCTGAGTCAACATCTTTTGTTGGTCCTAGTCTGTGGATTCCTAACCCAGTTCAAACCATAAACAATAACCTACCCTATAAACTAGTGGGAAATAATAGGTTGAACGTGTACAAACCATTAACCCAGTCCTTACCCTGACATTAGCACTAAAGATGATCCGAAAGTCTGATTGGCTGGAATATTGTGTACATAAGTCCCAAAATCATAACATGTCAAAATTCATTACATTTATTACTGTTTCTGTCTAAGGTCTCTGAGAACTAAAAGAAATAGGAATGTAGCATTTCTCATATAGAAAAGTTAAAGTGTGACATTAAGTTTTCATATTCAAATGCAGACACTTCACCATTATGCATACATTTTTAAGCTTGTGGTCTTTCAATTAAGTTTTTTTCTAGCATAATCTTCAGTAACGCCATAAATATTACCAGGAAACTCCTGATATTATGACACAGCCTTTATAATAGTGGCAGCACCCTGTTTATTTACACGTAGTGCTATATTTACACCCCAGTGGTGTCAAGCCAAAAAGCTCACTGCATTACACTGCATTACTGGCCCTATTTGCATTGCAATAAATACAGATCGTATTCTATTAAAAATTAAGTTCAAAGAAGGTTGGAGATGACTATGACAACCTCAAAAAAAAATTATACAACAAAAAAGTTAATAAACAGGCAATTTCTCACTCTTTGAAAATGTTTTTGTGTGTATAGACCTGCCAGGAGATTACGCTCAGTGTATTTTTACAGTCATTACAGTGAAAACAGAGCCTCCTGTGGTATAAACAGACTCCCAGAGGAGAGAAACATTTACACCCACTGAGAGACATGTGTCCTGCTGAGGCACACACATTGACTGAGCTATCTCCATGAGGACACACTACAGACTGTTTTAATAAAACACTGTAATCACTATGGTCTAATTCTAGCCCTAAACAAAAACATTTTGCATTTTTATCGCTTAGTACATGTATAGATGTAGCCTCGTGTCTAGCTCTCATCTGCTGCCAGTAGAATTACCCATCTGTACAAGAGCCAATAGACGTTTAGTTCCAGGTTCATCTCTGGCAACCTAAAAAGGCACAATTTGACAGAAAACATTTAAAATTTTTAATGTCCATAATCATTCCTATTTGTATTTGGTTACATAAATGTAAATTTGTCTTGATTTTCGTTCAAAATGTTTTCTAAAAACAAGTCTTAGTATCTAAATTTTGCTTAAATGTTGTGTAAATGTTGTGGTGCTTTAAGAATATTTTGATGCTTTTACTGGAAAACAAGACAAAAAAAACTATGTATAGCATAACATGCGCGTACATACTGGATTCATTCTGTAAAAGACCACAAACCCAGAATCACATCTGAAACTAAGGGCATGACCTACTTAAAACGTTTTTCTCTGCTCTTAAAAGACCCAGTAAGCCTCTCTCATGTGTAATGGATGAAAAGTCTTTTCCGAACGCTGAGGTGAGATGAATACAGAAAAAGAGAGAGCCTCTTTAAAAGAGTTTCCCCAGCAGTCAGGGCCGATTAGCCTGTACACCACATATATCCCTCCACCAACCCTCACTCTTTCTCTCTCTCTCATTTTCCCTCTTTCCCCTATTCCCACTATCTTGCACTTACTTTTTGTCCTTCTGCTTGCTTTGTTTCGCCTGACACTGCACCCTAAAGTCAGTTCTCCATGTCTGGTATATGGGGACAGAGAGAGAGAGAAAGAGAGAGAGCGAGAGAGAGAGAGTGCCCTTGAGAGAGATGAGTATGTGTGTGTGTGTTCATAGTATAGTAACACAGCAAGCCTTGTTGAAAACTAAAAGCCTTTTCAACATATATGTGCCTCTATCGAGAACATTTCTCCATCAGCAACTGTGTTTCAGCAAAAATGGTCCTCCTGAATCAAAATGTACCGTGCCAATCAGAATCCGGTCTAATTATGATACTGAAGTACACAGTTCTGATGGGAAGGTCTGCAGAAATATGCCACTTCCCAAGGTTAGCGGTTTAATGCCCTGTACAATTCTGCACTACGTTACAATGTTGTGCCTTCAAACGGTGCATCGTAAGGTGACCTGTGCTCTGGTCACAGTTAAAGGAGCCACATCAAAAACAATAAAAATACTGTGTAATGCACTGCGTAGCTTTAGTTTTAGTATTTTTTAACTAATATACTGAACTTAACAATGATCTTGCGACCCTTAAAAGTATTGCTACTCATGTCAGACAAGTTAGCCAATCATACCAGAGATAAGATGTCCTACAGAGAAAGTGTCGTATTTGTCAATGTATGGTAACCCATACTTAAAATGTGACCCCTGCATTTAACCCATCCAGTGGGAATTGAACACACACACTGCAGGTTGTAAATACACCCCCACCTCACCCCATGGAGCAGTGGACAGCTTTCACTGCAGGGGGGAAGGAACCTTGCTCAAGGGCACCTCAGTCGTTTCCTGCCAGCTGTGAGAACTGAACTTGCAACCTTTGGTTTGCAACCTTTGGTTTGCAAGTCAGACTCACTAACAATTAGCCCACAAATGCCCTTTAAAGCCACAGTAGCAAAAACAGATAACAGATTCTAATATCAGTGAACATCACATGCAAATGGCTATTAGGTCTGTTGTAATTAATACTACAAATAGACAATAATATTCACATTGTTTTGCATCTTTCTGCATCATTTATCTTAATCATAAATCTCAACCATAAATGCACCAGTCTAGTAAATATCTCAAAACCATTCTTGACACCCAGCATGCGAGACCCTCTCAGAAGACTTGTAAAGGCTCTCACCAGAGTTTGCCATGACTGACTCTTTTTCTTCACCTCCTCCTCGAGAACTTCACACTCCTTTCTCTTTCTGCTGATCTCAGTTTCCTGAGGAAGGGGAGAAGATAAGCACTGTTAGGTGGATAGATGGATTCTATCTGCTATTAGATTAGATGTGGTTTGATGAAACCATATGCGGCATAACGTGCAATATACCTTTGCATGCATGTGTACGTGCGCATGTGCTAGTGCAGGAAAAAGCACAACATTCACAAGCCAGTGGGCACCCCATATACATCATCAGTCTATAAATAGCAACCATTCCCTATACCACAGTGCTACAATGCCACCAGTGAGACACACATCTAAGAGTCACTATAAATAGAAATAAAATAAAAACAAAGCCAAGCACAATTCTAAATGCACATAGACATAAAGTAATAAACAAGGAGACAATAAACATTGCTAATGTAAAAGCCCTGTTTATAGCTGTCTTTAAAAGCTCCAACACTCATTTCTTTTAAAAAACATCCAAGAAACCATTTCAACCAGTCAACTGAAAGAATCTATATTCTCTCCTACGACCCCAAAAATACAATTGTACATACATTACAAATATTTTATTTAAATTTGTGAATACTGTGGAGGCAATTATATGTAAACCGTAACATTTATATATTCTATATATTTATATACTCATCTGAAAAATGTTAAATGTTGTGGTACTATTAAAACATTAAAACAAACACTGGCTTTGCTGACACAACAACTATTGGCATAAGTTTAGGGCAAGATCTGTTTTTTGACAAATGGCAGGTGGGCAGTGTTCAAAAAACCTATTACAAGAAAAGTCATTCCATTTGATGATTGTAGAGGTGCAGAAACGACACACTTCACCTTAAGTATGTCAGCATTAGATTATCCAAACCTCAGCGTTACACACAATACTGATGTGTCTCCACTGCTGATGTCATTCTCTAAATAGATCTCAGTGTGATACACACAAATACACATACAGAGCATAGAACCATAACACAGCTAATTTTCCAGCAGTTTGTATTACAAAACTAACATTTCAAAGGAACCTGTACCTGCCAATTGCTTAAAGACTTCATTGGTTTTCAGAGAGGGAGGTGAATGTACAGGGATTGTGTGAGTGTGTACTGTAGGTGTGTGTGTTACAGGCTACAGATGGCCATCCCATTCTCATAATAGGTAAATCAGTCTCAGTAGAGGCCAGCCTAAGCCAGGATGTATGTGAGCGTGCGTTTGCATCCATGCAGGTTTTAGTGAATGGCAACATCCATCCTGCTAAGTGACATCTGGAATGGGAAGACATAGGATCCAATTCCAATAATAAATATCTATGAGGCTGGATGGACAGATGAATAGATGAATGGATTAAAAAGAGAGATACCGGCTATTAACCTTTTACCTGTGATCAGCAGTTTCACATATTGACACTAGAGATTACCCAGTTTCCCACCCGCCCAAACTCTGTTTGTTTTGTTTTGTTTTGTTTTGTTAACAGCTAAAAAACACATTGAATAAGTGGTAAGTAAAACCTGCAGATTAACAGTGGCCACCCCTAGAGGACAGAATCTTCACGATGTGTCCAGTCTTACTGGTAAACTTGCAGAGTGTTCGATTTGTGTTTTGTACAGTTACATAACATGACTTGGTATTGTGGGTCTGTAAATGCCAGAGAGTAATGGCTTGATCATGCTGTAGTTTGGCACTGCAGGCTCTTGTTTAGTGGAGCATAGAGTTATGTAATATAGACCAGCAGCATAGATCTTGGGCGTGGTGGTGTTTAATAGCTGCCATAGCAGTGGGTTGTCCCCAACGCGGCTGTAAGTGTTAGCATGAATATTTAACATTTCATCAGCAGCCATTTGTCTTTGAGCGGAGCACTGATGTTCATTTAAAGCCCCCCAGCCTCGCGTTCAAGCTGGCTTAGGCTGCACGGTACATCGATACAGCACACGCTGAGTAAATCAATGAAGAGAGAAACTTTTCAACACAGTGATCTATCAGCCCTAATCAGCCTTTTATATAATAGCTTCACTCTGATGTTGTATGCATATGTCTTGTCATGCTGTGTAACACTGAATGC
>JAZGTJ010017006.1:0-12310 GCA_036877575.1 Botia almorhae
ATGAGCCTCCACATTGTTGTATTCTTACCAGTCTTGTTCTTTGAAGCTGTGATGCTAATGATCAGACTCTCCAGCTGAGAACTGCTCTTGTTTAACTCCTGAACTTGGCCTCCTTGGGTCTCCCATTCTGTGAAAAGATCCTGTGAGAAGAATGAGACATGTTAATTAAAGTTCAGCGCTCTAAAAACTGACACTGGTGTATTTCCTGACACTGTAAACAGAGGGAAGTCCAGGCCTACTTTAAGCTGTTGTGCTCTCCTCTGCAGGCCTTCTGTGCTGAGGCTGGGCTCTTTGGAAGGCAGCTGCTCTTGCACTGCCTGCAGCCACCTGAGGAGGGAGCCAGAGCGCGAGCGAAACTCTGCCAGTTGCTGTACACAGCTTTGAATGGAATCAAATCTGTAAAGGACATGACATAGCTTAGATGAATGTATGGCACCTTTCATAAATGTGAGAATTATTAGACATATCAGGTAAACTTGTTTGTTGATAGTGCTGAAAAATTAGGTGAAAATTAGATTTTGTTTATAGCTGAGATCAACAGCAGAAAAATCTACTGTAAACAAACACACCAGACATGTATGACCAATTATCCCTTCTATTAATAAGGCAACACAGGGGGTGCCTATTTTAAGTCATGGTGATAGATTGGGAGTTTGCATGGGACAATAAGTAAAGCCAGACTCCACTCCAGACTCTTATGTGGGCATCACACCCTTAATATTGCTAGCAGCAACAGAGGTCAAAGGTCATGTCCTAACATGTTAATATTTCTATTCAGTTTATATTACATCAATCCCTCTACAAAGTATTCCAGGAGTTATGTGGGGTCAGATTTGAGCACATGACTATTTCATGATTCCTCTCTGTGGGCATCTGAAATGCTTGGGGCCCCAGTGAGCCATATTAAGAAGAAATGTGGCAGATTGCTTTCCATAATAAACATGGTGCTGTCAAATTAGGTTAGCTAGATACTATTTTTATGCTTGGACAATTCTGGCCCCGTCCGGACTGATATTTTTGTCATGTCAAATATCAAAACAATTAGAGCTGGTAATTAGAGCTGGCTCACATTTCTAGAACAAGCAAAGCACTATCCGGACATGAGTGGTTTTCTAAATGACAGCAGAGATGCAATTACTTTACATACAACACACTAGATGGGATTAAATTTTCCCCTAAGGTCCCCTAAAAAGGAGTTCTATCTTGAGCTGTAACTTTTAAAGAGGTCTTAGAAGAAAACAGATGTATTTGGTATTAAAAATGTACCTCTATCTGACCTCCTCAGAGTAAATGTGTGAATATGATTTATGACAGAGAACATCTTGGAAAAAACTACTTATTCTATTTGTGCCTGTAACCATTATGGATATTGAGAGGGCCATGTCTCCTTCCAATACTTCAATTTAAAGTCAAACTAAATATAGTCTTTTCAATGCCTGATTCCATTTGGTCCCCCAATTTTAGATATTTGCTTATACTTGTTTCTACTTATGGTCTGGAGAGAGAGATGATAGGCATTAACTCTCTCCACTCACCTCTTGTTGGCATTAGATTCCAGACGTGCAAACTCCTCAGAAACCTCTTTGGTTGTGTCCAGAAGGCTTTGGACATTGGCAAGGATCCCAGATTGGCCCAGTTCTGAACCAAGCTCCACAAATGACTTTAACTGACTTGACTCTTGTGTAATTTCAGATTTCACCTCCTTTAGGAAAGAAAACATAAATGTTGACTTGTAAATTCGATCAATAAACAATATTTAGCAGTTCTAGGGGCTTATTTCCCTTAGTACCCCTAGATTCTTGTTTTTTAACCTTTATTGTCTGTCTGTAGTCTTCCACACTGCAGTCTGGCTGGCCTACAGGGGCAAGAGCTCTTTCTCGACTCTGTATGAAGCTACGGAGGTCTGCGCTCTGACGCTCAAAGGTCTCCAACCTTAGCAAAAGCCCTCGTAACTCAGTCTCTCTTTCGGCCTGCTTGGCCTGGGCCTCTGTGTAGCGCTGAGTCAGGTCCTGCAGTGCCCCCTGCAGGCCAGAAGCAGATGACGCATCGGCAGATTTCAAAAGCTTAGACACAGAGTGAAACGTGGCATCTACGCTGCCCTGTCTTGAAAGCAGCTCCTGTCGTATTTTCTGTAGGAGGAAATGTGGCATTTTTGTTTTATTTTTACAGTAAAGTTTATTAGAAAACTTAAATTATTTGAGAATTGAATTATTGATAATTATAATGGAACATTGACAAAATACCTGATTCTGTGTCAGGGCATCCTGAACTGCTTGAGCAGTAGGCTGAACTGGGTCAGAAGCTAAAGGCAGGCCGTCCAGCCATGACAGCAGTGCTTTAAGCCCCTCCTGAACGCTGACTGACTGGGCAACAGCCGTTTGAAGCTGCTCTGCTCTTAGTGACACCGAATCAGAAAGAGTTTCAAAGCGCTTCTCCAAGGCATCTGAAATAACCACAGGAAAGATTTAAATAATATGAAAGAGATATTGTGCAGTCTGTTGGACAATAAAAAAATAATAATTAAGGTCACTCTGAAGGGGTTAATGTTGCTGTAATGGCTGGTACACTCCACATTACCAAAAACAATTAAAGAAATATTTATTTGAACAATAATTGTTATTATCTGAGAAGACCAAAGGGTAATTATGCAAGAAACTGCCTATAATTACACGTTGCCTAGGAGTCTATTACAAGGCTTGGCAGACATTTAAAAAATATTTGATCACAGAAGGCTATGATTGCCCAATGAGAAAAAATAATTCTAGGAAGTTGTAAAACATTTATCCATTAATTCAGCTCCGAAAGAATAATAACGAAAATGAACAAGATGCTGTTTGAGAAAAAGTGACCTGTGGTGGTGTTAATATCTGCTGTTCTGAGAACAGGGGACTCTTGAGTGCTGACAAGCTCTTTTCCTGCTCTCTTGACTTTCTCAAGCTGTACTGTATGCTCTGCCAACTCATCCTGTAACAGCTGTGAAGAGACCACATGTGAGAAAAGAAGATGATTAATCAGAAAGATTACCAAAGGTGTAGTTAAAAGCTAAAAGTGCTTAGGTGATCATTGCCATTTGTACATCATTTTGCCATATGGTAACTGTTACCCAACTGCCGCAAAATCATCTTACCTGTACAGTAGCTAATGCGCGCTGCAGCGCCTGGGGGTCGGATTGCTCTCCGCTTGGTTTCAAAATGCTCTGATTCTGTTCCTGAGTGCTCAGCCAGGTGTCTAAAGAACCAGCCTCATCCTGGTACTGCTGGTATCGTTCCAGCAGACATGAGAGACGGGTGCCAAGTTCTGAGGACTGAATAAAGGACCACAAAGGATTAAATATGTACATCAATCGCCACACAATCATGTCATGAGATAATGTATGACTTGTGTTTTGTAGCCACCTTGGTGTGCAATGAGTTGTAGCGCTGTGTAGCATCTTGGAGCTTTTCGCTCACTAGCTGCTTGGTTTCCTCCAGAGCTGGGTCTGTGCTGCCCACCCTCTCCAGGGCCCCCTGAACTGAATCCAGAACCTTTTGACCGGAGATGGTCACAAAGCGCAGATCTGCTTTGTGACAGATAACATCCTCTGCAAGCTGTAAAAATAAAGAAACAGATGCTCTCAAATTGGTTATTAGTCAGCCTGGTGTACAGGAAAACAGAACACAATGGAAAGAAGATTTAAACAGGCCATATACTACACTAAAACATTTCATTTTTTAAAGAAAGCTGTTACAGGTACTCTACGTTTTATCACCTCTGTATGTAAATCGCCTCTGTTCTGACTGGCTCTGCTCCATGTACCAGCACTATCAACCTATATGGCTCATTTTATATTTACATTTTACATTTATGCATTTTGCGGACTTACAGTACATTCAAGCGTCCTGGTTTCATGATTTCTACCCTTTAAAGTAATGAGGTAAAATATGAACACAACCATTGCTATCCTATGATACCTTTTTGTGCTCCTCCATCCTGTCTTTCAAGCCTTTTGCATCAGTTTCCCCTTCCCCAAGTGAACGTAGCTCTTGTTCGCTCTGATCTAGCCATGTTCCCAGGTTTTCATGCTCCTGCACAAACTTAGCAAGCTCATCTCTGAGGGCATCTGTCCGCCTCAGTCTGTCCTGACAGCTTTGGAGCCTCTCCTGATGCTGACTCCGCAGCTGGTCCAGCTTGGCCCGTAAGCGCTGCTTTTCCTCTGGCGGCACACTGGAATCAGGCTTTTCCAGAAGGGAGTGGGCAGACTGGGAAACCTGCTGAAGGTGGGCCTGTTGAGCTTGTAACTGCTGCAACTCAGCCTGGTGGAATCAGCAAAATGTGCTATATACACTAAATGTTTCAACTGTTAGAACTTTTCTGAATGTTAAAAACCCAATTTTGAAACAGATATCAAAATCTAAAAAAACAGAATTGACTGAACCTAACTAATCTTAGTCTGAACTAATCTGAATCTGACTAAATTTACTTTAGATCATTAAACTGACTGAAGAACTTTGAACTAGATTAAACTGATTTCAAATCTGTCTGAATTGCTTTTACACTGCAGAAGTTCAGAAATGAGCTGCTATTATAAGGTGATATTGGTAAAATTAAGAATAACTGAACATCTCTTCAAGAATCTGACCTGAAGCATGTCACTGTGAGAATTCAGAGCATTTTCTGATGGTACAGATGAGGAAGAGTCAGAGACGGTCTCCTCAGGTGATCTCCTCTTTGAATCGTCCAGTGATGTCAATTCTCTGAACAGTGTGTCTATTTTTTCTTGTGTCTCCTGCATCTGCTCCTCTGCTTTTGCCTTGAGAAGCAGCAAAAAATAATCAATTAAAATAGAGTTTGAAAATATACTGACGAATGAAACAAGCCAAAAATGAAAACTCCTTACTTTCTGTGTGTTCTGCTGAACTGTCATGGCGATGGCAGAGTCCACTTGAGCAAGTGAGGTCTGGATTGAGTTTGTAAGCGAGTTGTGTTGATCTTTCATTTGTGATAGAGACATCTGTAGTTTGGCCCTCTCTTCAGGATTTAAACTGTCACCCCGCTCAGCAAGGAACTCCTCCACTGAGCGCATAGTCTCCATCAATGAGTCACTTTTGGTCTTAAGGTCCTTCTCCACCTCCTATTGTTATACGGTACAGACAGAATGGAACAAAAATAATCTTGAACTAAAAAGGTTCAGTGGTTTTGTGTAAGACATTCTGTATCAAAATTCAGAATCAGATTTCAAATGACCTGCTCATTCAATCAAATTAATACTGCTCAGTCAATTGAAGTAAACATCAGAAGTGTCTCTTTATCTCACCTTAAGCTTATTTTGCTTCTGTTGTAATGTGCTTACATCATCTGACTTAGCTCCTACTCTCTGATTGGCCAGGAGGCTGGCAGCACCAGCCAAATACATCGTTAGATTCTCCAGTTTTTGAGAGCATTCTGCCTTCTGCTGCTGCACAACCTACAACCCACCATTAAGAACAAAGGTAAGAGAAGAAAACCAAAAAATATATAAAAACTTCTTTGCATTTGATCAGTTATCATTATAATAAATTAGAATTGATCAAAGCGTTCATCATGATTTCCTTATCGTTCCAGCAGAGTCTCACAGTACTATTAAACAATGTACACTGTTTCAGCATGATGTGTCCAAAGTCACCACACAAAGCACTCAAAAACAACACACTCTCAACAGACCAGTAAAGCAAACAAAAGACTACAGACAAATAACAAAACATCTCAGTTTGATATTTTCCTCTCTTTCTTGAAAGACAGGAAAAAACAAACACGCTACACAGTGGGGCTACTTTTAAATCTTTAGTCTTTTCCAAACATGTCTTCTGTGGCAATCTGTAAGAGCAAGGCAGACAGGTTATTACACACGTGTTACGTCCACTTGCAGCTAGCAAAATCAAGTTTGAAAAGCAGGTGGCAACAGAAGCATCATTAGAACAACAGATTATTAGTAACATTGGCACACCAAAACAAACTTAATAAATAGAAAATGCATATTTTACATGCATAAAGAGATTATTTAGATTTTGCAAATGCAGCATTCAAGCTAATGTGTATGCATGCTGCAGTAGTGTGGTTAATGTTTGATATTTTGTGTAATAAATGTACATATTTTGTGTACTAAATGTGATTTTGTATTGCCAAAGTTAAAAGCAAGAAATTATTTATCTTCTTGCAAACCTCTCTATCCCTTGTAGTTTGTCTCTCTTTTTCTAGTTTCTCTTCTTTTTCATTCTGTTCTTTTCTTATTCGTTCATCCTCTCTGGCCAGCTGAGCTGACAGTGCCGTTGCTCTGGCATGAGTGTGACCAACAGCCCGGTGGAAGACCCTCTGTAGCTGCTCCAGGTGTCCAAGGAGATGCCTGCTCTGATCAGGCAGCAGATCTTGAGCATGCTCAGAGATAAATACCTGAATATTCAATGCCACAGTGCTGACTTCATTGGATCGGGCTTCAAGGGAATTCTGTAATTCCTGAAAACGACCATACAAAAGGTGACTAGGAATAAATGCCATAACTGTCATCATAATCATTATTGATATGCACAGAAAAGCTACATTAAAGGTAGGGTAGGCAATTTTTGAGAGGCTGGCAATAGCAAGCTAGCTTTGAAAGCATAAGATCCCACTGTCCCTTCAGAGCACTCCTAGTTTGACAGGCAAGTAGGACATCCTATCCTACTTCCTGTGCAATGATTGGGCAAACTTTTATGGTCTTTATCGACTTTTAACCAGCATAACAAAAAAAATGAAAATAAATAGAAAAAGGAAATATTGCCTACCGTGCCATTAACTACATACATAAGGCAAACAATATAATTTCGAGTTTGGGTTTTACCTTGCACAGCTGTTGCTTTTGAGTGATCTTGTCAGAAATGCTTCTATCTCTTGTTGTCTGCTCATCTACCTCTGTTTCATTCTCCACTTGACTCTCAGTCTTCTTAAGCCAGCTGAGAAGGCCGTCAACTTGCTCCTCTAAAGACCTCAGCTGAACACTTACATCTTCCTGCAAGAAAGTTTCAAGAGATGTTTTAAGAAACTGATTTGTAGAAATAGCGTCCCAACATTCATATTTGAGAATTCTTCTTACTTTATGTGCATTTCGTTGTGCTTGCAACCCCTGCAAAGTATTCTGGGCAAGGTCTTTGGCCGCACTGTATGCACGAGATAAGCTTCGCTCATCTTTCTCCAGGGCCATAAGCAACTGAGGTGGGACATCCTGAGGGTGACACTTTAGGAGCTGCTTGGCTGCATCAGTCTCCTTGCGTACTTCTGGTTCCAGGTCAGTAATTTCCAGACAAAGAATCTTAACAGAGAATTAAATAAATGTGAATATAATGTTTACGTTCCTAAATTTGCTACCTATCAAAGATTGTATTGTAATACAACAAGTATTTACCTCTGTCTGTCCGATTATGTCATCGAGTGCAATGAGACTGCGACTAACAGACTGTTGCTGCTGCTGTTTAAGACGGACCTCGATGTGTTTTACCATGGAGAGCAGGGCCACAATCTGTTGGTCACGTTCTAGGCACTCTTGACGGGCTAGTGAGGACTGAAAGAAGAGGAAAACATGAATTTCCAGAAAACAAAATACAAAAATCAGAACTTAAACAAAAATGTTTAAGTTTAAAAATGAACTACTTCTTACCTTACTAGACTTTGCAGTATCCTTCCTAATTTCTCCAGGCTGTCTTTCCACTAAACCTTCTGTATGTTCTTCCACCTCTTTTCTCTCTGTGGTGTCTGACTCTGGGATCTCCTCAATAAGGGAAAGTCTAGATAATTCAGTTTCTGAGGCAGAAAGGTCACATATGGCTTCATTACCAGAAGTGGACTGCTTATCTCTGTCTGGCTGAGGCTCACTGCTTGCTTTCTCCATTGGTGTTATGGTAATTTGCAAAGGTGGACACACTTCGCTCAATGAAAGCTCTTCAGAGGCCTTCATTTCTGGAATGTCAGAGACACTTTTGTAGGCTGTTGATTTTATATCTTCGTGACTGTCAGTCACTAAAACTTCAGAGTTGACTTGTGGCTTTTCATCACTTTCATTTATAATTTCAGTCTGCTTGCTATTTATCTCTTCGCCTTTCTTCTCTTCTGATACCTTAACCGTCCTTGTGGAAATGGAAGCATATACATCCAATTTAGTCCTTAGGCTGTCCTTGTTGTCCTCCATTTCACACACTGATTTATCTGTTTTTCCTTTGAAACTATGCACTTCTGTTTGCTCTGTATATAGGGTTTGTTCCTTGTTGTGCAAATCATCTGCAGACAAAATAGCCTTAGAAACTGCACCTTCATTTACTGTCTGCCTTTGAATCTCTGTCGCTGAAGAATCTGATGACAAGGTCAGTTCAGCCATTGTGTCTGCCAATGTCCCATCTTCTGTAGATAATGGCTCAATGCTTTGTTTATCTGCTCTTATATCATTAGCTTGTCTATCTAAATGCTGAACAGGAATCAGTATTTGTTTGTCTATGTCCATAGTTTCATCAGATGAAATATGCTGATTTATATCAACACCACTTAATTCTTTGTTTGCATGATTGTCATGCTGAACTTCATTCTGTTCATGAAGCTGTGCTTTTTCTGTAGAACATGCGAGAGAATCAGTCTCTGGTAGAAGCAGCTCTGTCGTTTCTTGCTCTGTCTGGTGTAGTTCATCATCATCCTTCTTATTTTGAGGAGGCTTAAGGCTTCTTTTTTCTGCAATGGATTTGTCTTGGGAGGTTATGTGCGGTTCTCCACTACTGGCTACTTGCCGCATTGCTTCTAATTCTTCAGCAGCTTGTTTTTCACTGACTCCTTGCTCAAACACCTTTCTGAGAATACTTTCCTTGGCCTTCATCAAAAGCACTTCTTTCTGTGCCATTGCCTGATTGACTTTCTCCATCTGCCTTTCATTATCTTTCTCCTTTGATTGGTTGGTTTGAGATTGGACCTCATCAATCATGGTCTTCTGTTCTTTCTCAGTATCATCTTTTCCTTCTCCTACTCCTTCTGCTTCAACAACACTCATTTGCTTAGCTTTTTTACTTTTATTTTTCCTTTTCTTCTTCTTTTCATGTTCAGTGCCAAAATCCTTTAAGGTAACAACAGCATCTTGCTCCTGCTCAGTTTTTGCCACAGAAGTCATCTCTGTCTGTCCCGCATTGTTTACATACTGCAGATTATCAGACTTTTGGTTAAGGGTCTCTGATCCATTAGCAGTATTAGCAGGCCTAACTTCCAAAGCTTTGCCTTGAACATTCTCATCACTCCTTGGCACAGGTGCAAAGCTACCACTTATTTGGTGCATCTCTGATAACCCTTCTTTCATCCCCTTCTCTACTTTGTCATTTTTCACCATCTTTTGACCAGTGGTAAGAGTATCTCTCTTACCAACATCAGTATTTTCTAAAGGTGAACCTATAGTATGACAAATTTCAGAGGTAACTGAAACTTGCTGCTTTTCATCATTATCCATTTTAGCTTGCTTGCTATTTATCCTTTTGCTTTTCTTCTTTTTTTGTACCTTAACTGTCATCGTGGGAGTTTTCAGGCTGTCCTTGTTGTCCTCAATTTCACACTCTGATTGATGCGCTTTTATTTTAAAACTATCCAATTCTGTTGGTTCTGTATGTGGGACTTGTTCTTTGTTGTGCAAGACATCTCTGATGTGGTCTGTGGTCTCTGACAGAATTGCCGTAGAGATCACATCTTCATTTACTGTGTGCATTTGAATCTCTGTCTCTCTTTTTGTTTGCTCTGTATATGGGGTTTGATCCTTGCTGTTTAAGTCATTTGTGGTGTCTGAAAAAATGGCCTTATAGACAGCACTTTGATTTACTGTCTGCCTCTGGACCTCTGTCTCAGCGGTGTGGTCTTGTGAAGGTGGTAAGTTGTTATTGTCTGCCTGTTGCCATTTGATCTCAGAATTCTGTTCAAACTGCTCAGGACTTTGGTTTTGCTGAAGTGATTTGATATCTTTGGTTGTGTGTGGGTTTATCTCTTCATTAGCCTGCTGAAGCTGTTTTTCTGCTTTCAGAGCCAATTCAGTCATGACTTCTAATGAGGTCTCAGTGCTCTTCTGTGTCACTGTTTCGTGTGATAATCCTACATCAAGCACTTGCTCTTTGCTTTGTGAATCAGGAAAGTGCTCAGAAATGTCAACACTTGAAGTCATTTTAAGCTCTTCTTTTTTCAAAAGACCAACACTTTTAATTTCAGACTCTGTAGGAGGTGGTAATGATGAACTGACAACATTTGTCTTAGATGATCTTTCATTAGGGCTGATGTCACCTGCTCCCACATGAGGAACAACATTACAAGACGTTTCTTTTGTTGAGGAGACTGATAGTTTGAAACTTCTCATCTTATCTTCATCTACATGTCCCATGCTTTCATGAATCTCTGCAGCAATTTCTTCAGAAATAAGCCCACCTTGAATTGCCTCAGTAATGCTGGAGATCCTGTGTCCAGTGGCTGGATCAAGCAATCCCCCTTTCAAGACTTGATTTGTTGCAATACATTTAGCTATAGCTTTATCAACCAAACCTTTATTAACAGCTTCTGAAAGTGGCAAACGCTCTCCACTGTCAATGTCAATGATACCACCTGTATCTGCTTGACTCTGCAGTGCTCTCAGTGCAGGTATGGGATCCACTTGCCTTGCCCTAATTGCCTGTGGTAGCGTCATCATTGTATTAGTTTGTTCATTTGGCACACCCCTGAAAGGTCTCACTTCAAGGAACCTCTGTCCTGTCTCAATGTCAATTTTACCCTGATTTATCATCTTAGAATAGGGCACAATATGGACATTATGAGGGTCCAATAACCCGCTTTTCACATTGGGCAAGGTCAAAGCTGTGTCGGCTGTTTTGTCATCTAGAAGACCCCTGGAAACAGCCTCAGTCAAAGTAAGCCTAGTTTTTAAATCCTTATCATAAATAGAACCTGTGGATGCCTGAAGAAGTGAAGTGTCTGCATCCAAACAACATTGCTCTTGGCTCTTAAAGGTGTTTTCAAGTTCCTCTAACTTTGGAGCCATTGTGTCACTGATGAGACCCTGGTTTAGTGCATCTACTACAGAGAGACGAACACCAGAGCCATGATGCACAATGCCACCTTCTGCAACCTGTTGGCAAAACAATTGCTGAGCCTCATCGTGTTCAATTAAGCCTTTCTGAAGTGCTTCCTCTAGCGACACAAATGTTTTGGTTTTTGGGTCCACCACTCCTTTCATTTGAAGCTGTAATGTCAGTTTGGTGTGCATTGCATTTGGATCAGAATTTTTCCCCCGACATGACTTTTCTAGGGCAAGAAGTTCTTCTTTCCTACTCTCCTTAATCAAACCAAGTTTGGCTGCAAGGGTGACCGATACCTTTTTGTCCCTTCGCAGGTCAACTATTCCCCCTGATACAACTTGGGCTTCAAGAAGACGAGCTGCTGTATCAGAGTCCAACATGCCTGCCTCAGCAGCATCCCTTACTGAGCAGAGCCGGTTATGCTCCACATCTACCACACCAGCTAAAAGCCTGTCTGAATGAAGCACACTGGTCATCAAGTCCTCATCTAGCATACCTTCTTGCATCACATCCTTAACACTAAGTGACTTGCAGGTATGAACATCCAGGAAACCACCAAAAAGACCAGCTTTTTCCATAAGCCTAACAGCAGTGTGCCCTGGAAGCAAACCCTGTGCCACAGCATCATCCAAGAGAACTTTCTGGCCACCTACAGTTAAAAGACCACATTGTTGCAGTTCCTTAGCCATATACTCAAGCTCCACATCATCACTTGGCTCTGGCAATAAAGTCTTCATTTCTGACGGGTCATACTGTTCCGGTTTCACAGTGTCCTGTAATGAAGCGCTTGCACTCAGACTTTCCTCATGTTTAATTTCATTTAGTGTTGAATCTATACTCTGATTTTGAGATTGTGTCCCAATCTCTGATACAGTCTTTAGTATGGCTGATCTTGTATCTGAAAACACTACAGAGGTTGTTCTTGTCTCGGTCAAAGGAGCAAAATCTTCCTTAGCTCTTTCTACAGAATCACCCTTATTAATGATCTTGTAGGCAATTTCATCTTTTATAATCTTGGGTTCCTCATATTCTCCTGATGACAGAACTTTTACTTGCCAGTCATAGTCACCTGAAGACACTTTTGCTGCTCTGTCTGTGCTTGTCAATGGGGTAAGATCTTCCACTGGTCTTTCTATAGCCTCTCTCATATCAGTGTTCTTCCTGGAAATTTCCTCTCTTTCATTTTTTGGTTCTTCATATACGCCTGTGAACAAAATATTTTCTTGCGAGACCACTTTAAGTGAGGG
>JAZGTJ010017007.1:0-12310 GCA_036877575.1 Botia almorhae
ATGAAGCTCACTTGATAGAGTACAGGGTTAAAAATGTGAAGGTATATTCCTAAACTGACAAAATGTATACTTTGAATACACTTCAACTTGCTATAGATGAAAGTGTATGTTATGTCTGTGTTAAAATTTTGTTCTTGCTGAACACGCAATAAGGCTTAAATACTAGAATAATAAAGAGATAACTTCTTTATGGACGCCAAACCACTTGTTCTTTTCAACATATTGTAGTGGATATTTACCATCAACATATATTTTATGATAATATTTATGAATAATATACTGTAGAACCTGTTATTTTATAATGGAATTTAGTTTGCTATTGGTTTGATTGTCTAAGACTTAACCTTGACAAGCTGATGAGCTGTTGAGAACAGATGTGTTACTCTATACAGTCGTGATTGATTAAATGGAGAAAAATCCCATAGACTTACATTGAAGCAAGGTCCTGAGAAATATACCTGATAAATATCAAGGGTCTCCAATCCATGTTCCTGAAGAGTTTAGCTCCAGCCTATTCCAAAACACCTGTTTATAGGTGTCCCAAAGGCCTTAATTAGATGGTTTAGGTGTGCTTAATTAGGTTTGGAACTAAACTCTGCAGGTACCACCAAAAACACTTTAGAAACTGCATAGCAGTGCCCTGACAACCAACCACAGTACTGTCTTCATAGTGGTACAGTTTGCAGAGAAAAACGCTGCTCAAACAGCACCGAGTCATCCAGAGGGAGAAGTTTTTACTTTGATCTGCTCCCTAATAATCCTGTGGCAGCTTTACTTGAGGACACCACCAGTGCTGATACAGGTTGATATGGTGTACATACCCTCTGCCATCTGCTTCCACTTGCACACAGAGTGCATGGGTATTGTTAACTGGGTTAATTCCCCTTGGAACATCCTCTGAAAGATAAATGTCCTGAGGGATAATCTCTAATCCAGGATTTCTTTAGCAGGATCATCTAACTCAATTAAAGTTTACTCCATTTGCGGTAAGAACTCAAAGAGTAAACTGAACGATGTGTTATGACTGTACTGTTTGAGTCTTAATACATAAAAATGACACGGAATAGATCATCGAATGTAAAAATGATTAAACTCTGCTGTCTAACTCTGCTAAATATTGCTGCTGTCTTCATATTTCTAACATCAGACTGACATTTTGAAAAATCCTCAAAGACTACACTTTGAGAACTTTGAAGTTTTCAGTGTTCAAAAATATTCAGTGTCTGGAAATTGACACAGAAATTAAAATATATAACATATATCTTTAATAAAGACTGCATCACATTTCTTCGTTGTTAGGAATAATTCATTTCTTGAGCCGAATCCCTTTAAAGCACCAATTTTTGACACCTGGACACAAAGACTATTACACAATTTTAAACAATACGTTGAATACTGCTCAGAAAGGTTATTTCTATGTTATAGTTATTATTTAATCATTACGTATGTATATACCTAACGTAATATACAGTATAACCCATAATTAACCTTAGTTATCCTTTCCATTAAACACGCAGTGTCAAATACGTAATGCGGCAAAGCACTTTAAAACTAAATAGGCATATGTTTATAATCAAAATAGCTGCCCATATGGCACCGTTTCTAGAAAACGACCCAGTAAGTAGTACAATAATTCCCACAATCACACCATTCCTTGGAAAATACTTTGTGATGTAAAAGTTCATTCAACGGTTCTTTGTATCGTATCTCTCTATTTAGTAGCGTATCTCTGGCTTTTTACTATCTCTCTATAAGACAGATATGTGTAATGCTGTAAGCTAATGACAATAAAGCATACAATCGGTCTGTTAATGTAATTAAATTAACAGACCGATTGTATGCATGTACACCCTTGGTATCCTAATCAAGACATGAGCGATGCTGCCATGGCGTAGTCTTTGTAGATTACATAGTAGACCACCAGATGGCAAAATAGGACAAACAAAAAGATCAGCAGCGAGAGAGAGAGAGAGAGAGAGAGAGAGAGACTTAATGGAACTAAAGTCTTTTTGTCAAATAATCTAAGAGAACTTTAATCTGATATGTAAAAAGCAAAGGCATTTCTCTGATGTTATCCGGACCCTCATACTATCCTTTTATGATATTCAAGGCAGATGAAATACGATCTTGGACGTCCGTCATCTTCAGAGAATACTAACAGATGTCTTATCAAGCGACACGCAGCGTTAAAACATTGACACTTTGTGAAAATAGATACTGTGTAGCTGCTAAATGACAGTGGAAAAATGACATGCATTGGAAAATGATACATTTCTACGTAAATAGCCTGTTCTTGTTCCTCTGGTTCAGGGTGTTGCCTGTAAAAACAAACAACATATTTGATTTAAGAAAGAATAGTCAACACACGCGTCAAACTGGCAGGACATGAGTGATTAGTTTTTCGCATGCAATCTTTCTTCTGTTTGTAAAGGTAAATATATTGCTGTCAATCATTTGTTATTGTCTCTTTATTGTCTGCACTCACCGAAAATAAATAGGTTTGCATGCATGCTAATATAGTTACATCAGGCAAAAGCTACCTATGGTTAAGGAAGCGTTATAAAATAGACATTTACCATTGTCCTCTGCCAGCTGAAAGCTAGCAGTTCCCCACCTACAATTCACAGCAGTACCTGGGCATGCAAGGTACAAATCTAACAAAGATCTCTTGGTTGCTCGGTAACCAGTATGTATCACAGTGGAAGTATGCAGGGTTCCTCTTAGAGTCTGTTTCACCTGCCTCAGCAAGGTCGCACAGCTAGAACTTTAAAAAATGCAAATTAGTCAGTGATCACTGATGTGCAGTTGAACTGATATTTCTAGCACTTAGTGGGGGTGTGAATGCAGCAATAAATTGCAATTGGACTGACTTCAAGCACGGATCAGTGGGGTTTAACCTTTAACAGACCTACACATGAGCTCTACTCAGGCTTACTTAGCAAAGACAAGATTGTGCAGCTGGAAGTCAAAACAGGGATTTATAAAACAAGGAAATGTCCTAATAGACAAAAAAAATGATCAAGCAAACAAACAACAGTAAAATCTTCAGAGACAAAGGCTCTTTAGTTTGTAAGGGATGAGTTCAATTAAAGGGTCATTCATTAACAAGACTAACTAACAGGAGCACAACATTACTGTAATCTACTAAAACTACAATAGAATGATGCTGTGTTGATAAAACACTTTCCACAGATACTGCAGCAGTACACATCACACTCTCACATACAAACACTGGTTATCTCCTTTTCTCTTATCCTGTATTATTCCTGCTGACAATAACCCATATAATAATCAACATAACCTGCTGCTGTCATATCGGGTTTGCTATGGTGTTGTAGATTTTGGAATTCTCTTAAAGATTCATATCAAGTCAGTCTGTAGGTTGCATCAACTCCTGTACTGTATTATCCTGTTTGGCTCTAGATACAAACGTAACTATTGACTGAGTGATAATAAAGATTACAACCTGTTTTTGCAGGAGGCGTCTCATCAAAGCAGTACCACTGACTTTGTAACTCACGTTTGCACATACTGTAACTCATAATCACCAAAACAACACACACCCTTGTTTAGAAAAGCAACACAAAACCTTGTGGCTGTCCTGATCTCTTGATGAATGAAGCACCACCCAACCCCTCTCATATGTAAAATATGGGCTGATATGTAATGGAGTGTGGCTATGTAATTTAAAGTCAACAGTGAACGGAATAAATTATTCTGCCAGCCTATGAATAGCATCAACAGCTGTAAGCTATTCAATCTGTAACTGACGTATTCAGTATTATTTTATAGCTTTTACATGTCAACACGAGTCATGCGGGGTGAATGTTTACTCCATAGTTAGCACATGAAACAAACCTGTTGCAATCTCTGCAGTCAGTTAACATAACACTAATTCCAAATGAGAAGATCAACTAACAGAAGCGTCAATACTGTTTATTAAACAAAATAAATGTAAACAAACCCAAAGACAGGTTCCAACGTTGAACATATTGGAGAGCAATGAATTCACACCTCCCAGCGTCCCCTGCAATTACGTCCCTGTAGTATCACTGTGTTAATTACACATGAAAACATAACATCCACCCTTAGATAAAGAGAGAGATATACACATCGAGTATATACAGTATCTTGGGCTTTGACTGTCTGAACAAGCAGAGGCCAGGATGGCTTTTCACTTTTACAGAGCTGCAGAGAAATAAACTTTAAGTGAATTGATAATATTTCGACAGTCTTTCTCACCATGGTGACAGGCACAGGTCTAACCAGCTTCATTAAATGCAGTTCCAGAAGCAGCCCACACAATTCTACCCACGACTGAGGAGGCATACAACTGTGCAGTGAAGAGGCTCTGAGACACAGTCTGCTCTGCTGAACGTTTAACTAATCTGGATGCAAGAAGGGAAATAGGTAGTATACATTCATGGGTTACTTTTATTCAGAATGTTGTGAAAAATGCTTGCACATATAAAACGTATTTGGGTGCAACTCAATTTCTAGAAGTACATAATTACTTTTGACACGTTAGTTAAATGCATAGCCATGCTCCATTAAGCGACTACAATTATGAAATTCCAGTTTAAAACATAGTAAGATAAGTATACACAAAACTGTACAAAGGTGTAAAATAAATATTTTCACAGACACGATTTGTCAATGATTCTGTATGTTGGAGTAAGGTATGCGTGACTGAAGAGACCAAGTTAAAACTCATATCACAACCAAAGAATTGAGATTTCTTTTATACAGGGCACAAATCTCTATTTAAAGGTATTTAGATCATATTGAAAATAGAAAATGGCTTTAAGAAATGGTACAAGAACAAACCAATGAAACATTTAATTCATAACAATTTCTCCATATAATTCATTTTCACATGTAATGAAATGAACGTCATGTTCTAATGCAACAATGGATTTTGCTTTGATCTTGGTAAAGATCTTGGTAAAGAGTGAAATGCATGAACTGATAATGCCATATTCTCATGTTCTCTGGTTCCATTCATTTCACTTCATGTTAACGTGCACCATACAGAAGCTGATCTCTAGAGATCTGTGATTTCTAAAGAAATCCACAGGTTTGTTTAATGTTGTATTTAAGCTATCCAAGGCAAAAGACACCATAAGCCTATATGACCATATTCTGCTGTGTCAAAACATCATTTGTTTCCATGGCTCTTTTTTTACTGAACGCTCTGCAGGGATGCCCTAAACGATACCCTAAAGCCTTAATGACCATTTCCCAAACTATTTCAACGCATTCTCCAGGCTCTTTTGATCTCATTCTCTTGTTCTCTGTCAATCTCTTTCTCTCTAGTTCACTGTAAAAATCACTCTCAACGAGGGCCATAGTTGAGCTATATCTCATCCACAAACCTGTCCTAGCACGTTAGAAGAATTCACACAAGTTCCTCTCTCACAGGAATATAAGACTCGCGGGATGTAAACATTGCAGGCACAGACCATATGAGCTGCTTGAAAACAAGCATCTAATCACAGATTGTGACCCTCAGGAGGAGCCGGGGTCAGACGTGTATGCAGATCTATTCAGCTATTATTAGAGAATATGATGGAGGTGTATGCACAGACATGAAAGCCATTTGTCAAATGGTAATACAAAAAACTGGTGGCAGTATTCAGAGGGGAAGAGATGAGGAACACACTGGGTAGTGTAGGAGAAAAAGAATGAAAGATTGTGGAGTAACATGATGTACAGTGTTTAAAGGAACAGGTCACACCAAAATAAAAATTCTGTCGTGTTGTTCCTGTAGGCTTTTTTATTTTTTATTATAATGGAAAAATAATAAGACAAATATGGTTTTGGCACAACACAGAACAATGAATAAATAATCACAGGAATTTTATTATTAAAAAAAAACTATTTAAAAAACTTGAGAAAAATCAAGAGATTAGCCTAAGTTCAATAAACATGAATCATGAATCATTCAACAAGATAAAAACAATGAATATCAGCCCAAGATTAAAGGAGAAAAATACAGAGAGAGGAAAACAAAGTACAGCACTATCAGCTCTGCACTGAACATGTGGCCTCAATGTTCTCCACTCAGCTTCACTGCAATCTGCATCTTCTGATCTAAACAGATAGATCCAGGTGCTCTGCTTTCTTTAAGTAGTAGGAGATACAGCAAAATGCTCTTGCACGCAAGTGTAGGCAATGTGAAGCTGAACCAGTTCCAGGGTGGACATTTACAAAACTTAATTCTTACTGAACATAAAGGGATAATTCTAGCCATAATATCACTGTTACAACACTTAAAGTCATTAGGTCTCAAACAGAGACATATTGTATTTACTGCCACTAGAAGCCCAATTTCACTTTGTTGTTGTAATTCTTCAATCTATGTATAACACTGTAAGACTGTACGACTGTAAGATGTGGTGTAATAATTGGTTGTGTCAAATAGATTATCTTAGAAGGTCAGAATCAGATTTACCTCTGCTCTGTGGTTGCCATGGCAACCTAGCAGCCAATGATTCTTGAATTTTGATGAAGACCAACACAGAATTGTGTCAGTTCCTGTGCATGTACAATAGGGAACATACAACAGCCTTGAACTGCACACACACACATCTAAATTTAGGTGTAATCAGTGGTCCTTTTCTCAGGGTTATAATATTACACATACAGTATAGTCTTCCCTTTCACAGCATTTTCAATAAAGTACAACACAGTATTATCATATGGTTGCAATATCAACGTGTCAAATGTCTTTCTCATATATGACTGTTCTTGTACTTAATTTCATTCTTGTTAAAATAAGCAGCACCTTACAGAAACAAATGGTCCATAAAGTGCATCTCAGTGGTTAATACTGCCATGGATGTTCCCCTCAACTTCAACCCAAATACTAACAGAAGTATGCTGATATGAGTTGAGCCACATTCTGCTGAGGTAGAACTTCCATTGTATGTGTTGCAGTCTTTGCTGTTTTGTGACCAGTGGATATTCGTAAGTGTCTTGAAAGTCAAGAGCTCAACATATGAAATGTAAACAGAGAAGCGATTGTTCCTTTTAAAGGAATAGTAATGCTGTGTTTATCTTCCAATAAAAGGAGCTTCGTTCGATCATTAGCATTCTGTTACAGTCAGTCTGGGTGAAGCGTGGGTGTGTCAGATGATGACCTTGCCCTTCAAAACTTCAGGAGAATCCTGCAGTTAAAACACACCTCCACAGAGATGACCATTCTTGCAGTACCCTCAAAGTTCACACTGAGCTCTCATCAGGTTTACTGCATAAATGCGTGTGTTTCCTTTTCTCCAGGATCCTGTTGAGCTCCTCTGTAAAGGAGTAATAGAGAGGAGATGTGGAGTCTCCGTCAGTCTGCCTGAGTAACATGTAACTGTTGCCATTCATCTTGCGTAAGACGCTGGGCAGGGTGGCGGAGAGCCCGTTTACAAACTCTGACTCTGAAGAAGGTGGTGGGAGAGGTGGAGCAGGAGGCAGATTTTTATTGGGTGAGGTTGGAGCTTCTCCAGGAACGATTTGCAGTAGACCATCATGAGCGTCAGTTTTGCCATTGCAGTGGCTAGAGATGGTTTTCAGCTCCATGTGGTTACCTCGCTTCTTTTCGGCATGAGCTGCAGATCGTAGAGAGTATTTACCCCTCCGCCCTTGTAAACAGAATCCCACGTAAAGAAGGACGGTTGTTAGAACAAGACACAAGCTACCTAATATTATGATCAGCGAAAGATACATGGCCTCCATGTTCCTCAGAGACAGGAACTCGAAGCGAGGAGACAGTGGGGTAGGATAGAAGTCTTCAGAGGGGTCATCATGGGAAGTCTGGGATGTCCAGTAGATCGTTGTCGTCACGTGTGGCTGCGTCGGCTCTATAGGTGCAGGTGGCTCCTGACGAACAGTTAAGCTGTAGATCACCACAGGTACGTGAACGCCATTCTCCAGAGCAAAGCAGCAGTAGTTGCCGCTCTGGTAGGGCCATGCCTCAATGACCAGAAGGCCATCGGTACCAATGCGGTAGCCTGAATCCAGCCCGTAACCCTGCAGTTTCTTTCCATCCAGCGTCCACTCAGGGGTTGCCAGGTTGGAGCTGAGCTCACATTGGAGCAGCACGTCATCGCCCGCCATCACAAAGCGAGAGCGATGTAACACCGGGTCTATGACAGAATAACGAGACACAACATCTGTGAGTACTGCACCAATTATAACATTTTTCCAGTCATGTTAGGGTTGAGTACTGCTCATAACTGTAAAAAAATATTAACTAAGGCTGTCAACAGGCTGCCAAAAACACTTCATAACAGATGCAATACTACGTTTGAAAGCCGTTAGACTCAATTGTAAAAATGGATTGCTGTGGAGTGTGGAGTGTAGGCCCCTTATTTATAAACAATTATATGAAAACAAAACTAAAGTCACTTTATGTAATATATACACAGCTTAGTAAGTATATTGATTTACTTATCTGACACAATAATATCTTTGACTTATCTTCTAACCTACAAACCTTTCAGCAACCCAGACCTTAAGATAATATCCACCTCATCTCAGCCCACATGGTTTAACATGTACCATTAGCCATGACTCACTGAGGAATTTAGCGACTACACCGATTAAAATAGCATCACCTCAAAACTGACTAACAACAAATGTGTTCGTACCATCTGCTGAAGACACATCACAGCCCTTGTTTCCATTCACAATATCCTGCGTCAGATTGGCTCTACAGACAAAGAAAAGATATTTATATTTCCATAACTGGAGTTGACCAGCTTCTTATGACTTCTGGCTATGTGATTCTGCTGTATAGATTTAGACTCTGATGCAAGAAGAAACACAAGTGGATACTTCTATGACGTAAACATCAACAAAACAAGCTGTGTGCTCCATTACTCACTAAAAGAGCACTGACTTTAAGATATGATGTCCATCACAATGGTAGAGCAGAGGCACTTAGTATTCAAGACCATACAAGCCCACCTGATGTTGTGTGATGTAATCTCCAAACACTCCAGTCCATCCCATGCACAGAAAGGATCACGTGCCATCACGCATTCGAAGCAGGAGGAATATCTTTTGCATGTGGACAAGGGCAGCTGCACCACTGAGGTGGGTGAACCTACATACACACTCATCTGTCAATGAAAATTTTAAGGTTAGTAAGATTTTCATTGATGCCATTATGTAAAATAATGTCACCAAAAATACTGTAAAGTCACATGGGAGGTTTTGTGGAACTGCAGGTTTTATTAATGGGAACAGCCTTGCAAGGTTTGTTGCAACAACACATTTAGAGTTGTTTGCCTTTCATTTAACTCTTCTAGAATGTGTACGGATTAATTCTTACCTGTTTCTCAGAGATGACAATACTGTCTACTGGCTGCGGTTCCTCAAACAACTGCAGCTCCTCAATGATGTGCAGTTGATCATTAACCTTTACAGCCCGCTGGAGCCAACCTTCATCTAACGGATTATGAAACACATCACATGCATATGGGCACAAAAGATGCTTTCAATAATATATGTTTAATGTGTGCATGTCTTTGCATTAGATAACAGGTGTTAAAATAAGTGGAATCTGTAAATTCACTGTGGATAGCAAAGTCAGAATTTCATTGCACAGGGAAACCTGTTTCCTCACTGTGCATATGACAATAAACACTTTGAATCTTGAATCTTAAATCTTTTGTTTATCAAATATTTTACCCAAATATTTTAATACAGAAAGTGTCCAAATACCACTAGTTTAAATTTTTAACATTTTGTCTTAATTTTGATATAAAAACCTAACAACCCTAATTTCTTTTTATGAATTTGTTTTTGCTTACAAAGTGTGGTTGTGGTGTATCATGCAAAAGTGTTTAATGGAAATTCACAGCAACACACCTGTCCCAATGAAGAGCATGTGGTATATTTGCCCATCTAGACCAGTCACTCTGTGTACGGCAATTTTAGTGTAGTCCACATTCCTCCTAAACAGCAGGGGACGTTGCCCTTGTGGAAGGATCTGTCTGTACATAAGCGGATGGCGTCGGACAAAGTGAAGTACATCATCTGGCAGGTTGGTGGATGAATTGATTCCTCTTGCTCTAAGCTGATCTGTGATGCACTGGAAAGTATGAGCAAATAACATATCTAAATGCTGCCATACTTTTACAGCTTTGAATGGAAAAACAAGTGAGGGGCATAATAATCTGACAGTTGTTAAGCGTTTCAGGAATCAAATTAGCCAGCATATTCTTTTTCAACAAACCTAAACTAGGCCAGGGAAACTTTTTTTAATTCTAGAAACTTCCAAACATCAATTAGAGCTGAACCAAATATCAGCCCTGACCAGCATACAGACCCACTTGTCAGAAATGTTGCAGATTCAAACTCTTTATTGCAGCCAATCAACAGATTGTCTTCCTGCTTCTAATCTCCATGGCAAAAAGCTTTAATGAAATAAGCCTCTTTTCTCTGTGTGAACTCTATAAAATTGCTCATTAGTATCTGATTTTTGGAGGAAACCAGGTCAACATGTTATCTGCACCTGACTGGGTTCTTTGATGTAGAGACTTAAGTGTACAGTGTACAGCTGCTCCACCTACAAACTGCTTGTGATTTGTGATTTACTGTGTCAGTTTCAGTGAAGTTTCAGTAAGGTGAGGATAATCTGTTCAGTATTACATATCACAGGTGATTAGTAATCCTGTGTAGCAACTGTCGGCCTTACCGAGCCAGGTCGTGGTTCTGGCACCTTCCCTGTGTACTGGGTCCATTTGGAGGTTGAATCCTCCTTGCTCTCCATGTAAGGCCCGTCAAAGGCCCACTGTATGTCCGAAATAGAGTAGTGGCAGATAGCAGAAGCTTTTACATTTTTCCTGAAAAAAAAGTACTGGTTAGTCCTCTTTCAAAGCTTCAGTACAGAGGTTGAAATCCAATCCAGCATGACGTCAGGTGAAACACTCAATGAACACCCACGTTCAGACGTTTTTTCAGGATCTATTTCAAAAGATTTCAAAATGGAATTTGTGAAAAGAAGGTGCATTCATAACAATGGTGAATCAGACAAGATGTGTAGCTGATTCAGTTTCCAGCGGATACGCTTGGCTTTATTAGCCAAAGAACCTTTTTAGCCTGTACCGTACGCTTTGTTTTTCAAGGTCTTGGCATGCAAGCATAAAACCCCCATAAGACCACTGTGTAGCCATGGCAACACTGAAAAATAGATTACAAATTTATCAAAAAGTGTGTTTAGAGAGGTGACGGATGACAGAGAGTAGATGAGGACAGGGAACACAGACACAGCTTTTCGAGAGATGAATACTACTATGTGAAAGTAGGAACCAAAAAAACAGGGCATTTAAAAAGGTGGAAAAGAAACAACACTAAAGAAAAAATGTGCTTATTCTAGTTAATCAGAAAATTGGGCTATCACCATAGATACAATGCATACTTATTTCAATGGAACACAATAGGAGTTTTTTTGGCAAAATATTATGCTGTTTTTTTAACTATACAGTGAGTGCTAAACAATAAAATAGGGGCAGTAAATCTTCAAAGTTATAACAAAATGTAGTCCATATGACATTTTCAGTAAATAATAATTAAATTTTGGTTTGTTCCCACGTAAAGTTATCTGTGGCAGTATGTAAAAGAGCAGCTTCAAAAATCTGCAAGAAACTGCTTTGTAATTTTAAGAAAATTAAATCTTGGTAGGCAGATGGGTGAGCAGATTTTTGGGTAAACTTCCACTTTAAGGACAAAAGGTCTTCTATTGGAGACTCTTTGCCTGATTCAGAATTGCCTAATACACAGGAAAACAAACACCCACACAAATGTAAACTTTACACCCAAGCTGATGACAAGATGACATCACAGCTGTTTAGCCTTCCAATAGCAGAGGTCAACATGAACAGGTCATCAAAGCTCAGCTGACACACTCATTTTAATCGTCTCTCCCTCTTTCACTCTCTCTTCCTCTACCTGCTAATTATTTTCTGACACAGCTGACATTATGGTCTACCCTGTCCTGTCATTCATCACACAGTTATTCATGTGCTTGCGGTTTGTGCCTCAGGCAGCCACAGCCCACAAACTGATCGGCAGGCAGCTCATCAAAACGTCCCTGTTCTCAGTAGGGCGTCAAGACTACCATGTCAGTCAAAACAGCAACTTAGCCTGTGTGCTACACACAGTTCAGCTCTATAGAAATGTGTAACAGTAAACAAATGAATAAACACTCAAAGACTCAATTATGCTGACAAAGACGGAAATGTGGTCAAGCTTCAAAACAAGGAAAATGAATTTTTTAAATCGAAAATGCCAGACACAGTAATCATACTTAAAG
>JAZGTJ010017008.1:0-12310 GCA_036877575.1 Botia almorhae
CCACTAGAGGTTGTGCAGTAAAGTGTTTTCACTATGAGTAAGAGGGTTTTCCGGGCACAAAATGGACTCCAGTGGTTTACTGTTATTATAAAACAGCGACCATGAGTTAACTTTATTATTAACAATTATTGAAATAAAAAGTGCTTCCACCAAGTTACACTGTTCGTTATCCTAACTGTAGGCTGTTTGCGGTTGCCAAGCAACAATAGATTCGATACAGAATGTTTGTACATGGGCCATACCACTGAACTAAAGTCACTATGAAACTAAAAAATACTTAATTTTTTTATATAATATTGTGGTGTTTATTATAAATGATTTATCCATGCGCTTAATTTTTTTATATAATATTGAGGTGTTTATTATAAATGATTTATCCATGCGTGTCATTTTTTTTAATTGTGTGGCTTCGTAATCGTTTACACATTAATTTGGCAGACACTTTTATCCAAAGCAACTTACATTGCACTATACTATACATTGTTTCTATGTGCAATCCCTGGGATTGAACCCATGACCTTGGTGTTGTTAACACCATGCTCTAACCACTGAGCAACAGGAAAGCTATACAAGCAAAGCTATGTTAACTTGTAATCAAAGTTCATGTAATCGAAAACATGAACTTTCCCTTTCCCACAAAATGACACCTCATCTCTTGATGATGTATATCTCTCCCTGAGGGCGGGACTATATTGACTGTCAAATGGCCAGGCAGTTTCTATCCATCCAATTTCCAACGAGCCAATCAATTCAAGAAAATAAAATCAAGTCCTACCCTATCTATTTATCTTATTCCAGAAAAATCGTTTCATTCGGAATTGCGTCACCAAAGGGTTAAAAAAGATTGTCACAACTTCCGTTTCACTGTGACTACGTTGGAGCTATCCATTCTATAATTTTTGTTTCAATTGGAATTACGTATACACAATATGTATCGTAAAATAAATCAATAAAACTTCTTGTGCACTTATTGAATAAAATTCATAGTAATCAAACACTGGTATGTTTACTTTCTCTTTTGGCCAAACATCTTTTGGCCTGTTGGAGAAGCACATCTGCACCGTGTGACTCCTGCAACAGATTAATAGAAGGTAGAACAGAGTTTAACACAGGAGAGTGTCCTCCTCACCTCTCCCAGTGGCTGCAGACATTAGGGTCATCTGGGTTGAGGCCCCATGCGCTGATAATGAGGCCCAGAACAGCCAGCACAGGCAGGGCTAATGGGTAGACCCGCACCAGCCCCATGACTCCTCCTGAGAGAATGACAGTGAGAAAGAGAGAGAGAGAAAGAGTAAGAGAAAGACAAGGACATTTTTTGTCCTTTGTCATTCTTCTAAATTGGAGCCCTTGCAGTATTGTTGGAAATGCAGCGGAAGGCTGACTTTAAAAAATAAAGTCAAGAAAAACTGCTACCCAATGCATGATATTCTGTGTGTGTGTGTGTGTCTTTTTAGTGGATTTATTTGGATTGTTTTTAGCTAATGCCAAATCCAGTGACTAAAGACGTACAATTTAACATATAATAAAGATAAATATGCGATATAGACCAAGACAATTTAAACAGAGCAAATAAGGTTTTCATTATAAATAATCTTATCAGCGTAACAGTTTGAGCAGAACGTTAAATAAAAAAATCTTATCGGTCTATCACTAGTCATTAGGCAATTATGTGCATGCATGCTAGGTTTTGTGTGTGTGTGGTTCAGCACTGAAAATCATTTCTGTGACAGTGTGATGATAAACTATTTTTGAGACCACACGTGGTGAACCATTTGTTAAATTGTGAAAATATTTCACTGGACTCATGATGGGAGATGAGCATGTGTGTGATGAATAGACATGAGAATGACAGATGTAGAAGGGCACGTAAATGACACACTGCACAAACATGTGGTAGTGAAGCGAGAAAGCATGAACATGATACACTATGGGGGGGTGATGTAGAAGGACACATCCTTCTACATCACAGAAAAAGAGAAAAGGAGTTCAGGTCATAGTAGGCAAGGCAACTATTCGTGGCTACATTCAGCCCTAAAAATGTTTTTACGATTATATGAGAGACAAGGACCAAATGTGAAACTTTTGGATAACACAATGCTCATATCTGAGTCCCAAATGAAAACACTCATTCTCATTTGTACAGCTGCTTTGTAACAATGTGCCATTGTGAAAAGCGCTATAGAAATAAACTTAACCTTGAACTAGAAGAAAGTCTAACAAGAAGGAAACATAATTATGACTAGGGCTATTAAATTTACCGCAATCGATTTTCAAATTCAAATGATTCCTATTGCGAAAAATTGACGCAAAGCAATTTATTTGTTTTTTTTTTACATTTATTTTTTATTTGCTTTCCATCCACTGTTAACAAGTTTTTGTTTATTGAGTTTTTAAAATTCAATAAATACGTGTCGTTTCCAATAATCATGATCGTAATTCTAACCAAAATAAAGGTTTCTATCATAATCAAGCAACTGTAATTACAACCACCGAACTTCTGGTAAGATGTAGGGAAGTTAAATTTAGACAACAAATCAACACACTTTTATATTATCGTGCATTACCTGTACTCGCTAACCTGTTAGCACAATTTTAAAGAATTGTACATGGTGTGTCCAATAACATGAGCTTTTACACACTCGCCAATCAGGGGCCGCTGAAAGGTGTTCACAGGTCATTTATGTGTGAGAGGAAATCAATAACTCCTTCACTTCCACGACATAGTAGGTCATTCAAAAGCAGAGATGAAAGACGTTCATTTCTGCAGAACTGGTCATTTCCACCGACACCCTTTAAAAGACTGTATGTGATTTCACTCAGCCAGGATTCCATCTCCAGCTGTAACACTGTTTTAATAATGTTCTGCTCAGCTGTTAAAACAACCGTTTCCTTTAGTGATTCTGTCTGAATGCAGTTGTTTGATGTTTGATTAGGGTGATGTACACACAACTACATATTTGTATGTTTGGGTAGACGCTGAAACGTGCATAATCAATGTTTTGACAGCATCTATAACCTAAACCTCTTTTAAATGGCAAATATCTCTATAAATGAAATCCAAAGGGGATTAACAAAAGTACAGTGAAAGGTATCCATTCTTATTACTCGGATTCATTTCTCTCAATTAATTTAATGTATATTAATTAAATATACAATACAGCCAACCTTTCTACATCTCCAAAATAGTCTATACATAATGATTAAAGGGATACTTAATTAATACAAATTCTCTAAAGTGATCTCGTCCTCATGTCATTCCAAACCTGTATGACCATTTTTATTTTGAGAAACGCAAAAGAAGATATTTTGAAATATGTTGGTAAACAAACTTCAGTGGCATCCATTGACTTCCACCGTATGGACACAAAACCACTGAGACCCGAAGATCATCTTTTGTGTTCCACAGAAAATAAAGTCACACAGGTTTAAAATGACACGAGGGTGAGGAAATGATTTAAAAAGGCACATTTTTGGGTGCGCCTGTATGTTCAGTGTCTTTCCAAATGTACAAAAACACGCGTGTGCTAGGAACACACTTCCCTTATGAATACTTAACAGACCGCGTTGACGGACGGGATCCATAGATTCTATTTCTAACCCTTTAATCAAGACCAATTCAAAAGCACGACAGTTACCAAGCGACATCAATAATCCAGCGGTAAAAGTAATGCGACTCCTCGCATGCAGATGGCAAATGCAATAACATTTAAGGGACGATCGTGCGTTTTCCGAGGAAGTGTATTTCATGCATTATGAATTACTGGTTTTCACCGTCAGATCACTTAGCCTTTAATCAGAATGCATCCGCGGCTCTCCGTTTTCCCCACAGACCTGCAGTGGCTCTTGAGCAAGAGAAAGCTCGTGCTGCTCTCATGACTTTAAGCAGTGCCGTAATGAGGCATCAGACATCCGATTATTCTGCGCTTCCTCTTGAAGTGCAGGTGACTCTAATGAACACTGATTTCGAAGAATTAGGGCTGTGTGGATCTGACCGGCGCGACTGTGATCGTGTATGTGCAGAGACAGGAGGACAGGGGGGATGAATCCTGGCTGGACTCACCTCCGACCACTGCCTGCAGCCCCTGGAGACGCCTGCCGTGGAAGACCACTGCTTTCCTGAGCCAGACAACCAGACGGGATGTGAGCTGTAGAGCAGACAGGCCGATAATCAGACTCCAGGAGAAGCGAGGGCACCTGGGTATTGAGAGAGAGCAAAGGAGAAGAAACAGTGTGTGTTTAGAACAAGCGAGCACCAAATGGTGAAACAGAATGAAAGATTGAGAGAGAAGCAGGAAGAAGATGATAGACTCTGAGGAAAAGCACTCGCGAGAATCAGGCGTTAGGAGATCCCAATGCAACAGCTGCTAAATCCCTGATATTAAATCTAAACTGCACTTCCTGTTTGTAGAGGATGAGACATGGGACACATTCACCTCCTGCTAGCACACAAGGGTGAGAGCTTACGATACCTTAAGAGCATGAAGTGTCACTGCCTCTCATCTTCAGGCAAACAGCACAAGAGTGTTCTCAACGATAACAAAGGAGAACGAGCTATTCACAGCCATTAACGACACAATGACAAGTACCGCCGTGCCGACAGCTCGGGTCTAACTATGGGCCTCGTACTCCTCAGCCTCATTAGGAGAATCTTCATTACGCCCGCGCTGGGCCACGGGTCATCTTCGTGGAGTTCAGGACATGATAAAAAATAACACCGCGGATGCAAACAAAAGATGTCGACCCCTTTTCTTTACCGTCGTGTGGATTCATTATTTATTCTTTTTTCTCTTCAGATGCAGAAGAGGCCCAGCGGAGAGCCGCAGGCGAGGACACGGAGCGGAACAGACAGACGAGTTAAAGCCGCAGTGGATGCGACAGGCTGTCCAGAAGTGATCTCTCATCGGCCGCTGTTCTGTTGACACCAACGAGTTCAGCAGTCAGAGTTCAACATACTTAATTCAAGTACGTGAATGCAGGATGCAAAATGCGCCAGCCGAACTACTGTAATATAGAGAAATTACGCTACGCCAGCTTGATTAAGTCAATTATGTTTTGCACCGGACCTAAATAATAACATTCATTTTAATGACACAGGCACTTGAAGGTAACTCTGTTGCCCCCTTGAGTAATGAGGCTTGTTCCCAGCTCACAATTATAGGTTGCAAGAACGTTTCCCTAACATTTCCATTAAGTAACAAAAACTAAAATGTTTTTTTGAAAGTTAAGGGAATGTTCAAAATGTCCATTCTATTAATGTGGTTGCTTGGTTACAAGAGCATTATTCAAACTTATTAAAAATCAGTAACGTTACTAACAACGTAAGAATAACATTTTTAATATAAGATATATAATGTTATAAAACATTCTAATACGGTCACAGCTAGAACGTTTTTGATAACATTGAGAGAACGTTAGCCATCATTCTGAGAACGTTCCCTGTAACCACCAGACCAACGAGAGAATGTGCGCTAAGCGCACTCAGTTGCACACTGCATGCACCTGCGTTCGTGTACCTACACAAAGTGTGTTCCTATCCATGTCGTCTGTGGAGCAGCAAAGCGATGTGTCAGTTTCACACGTTTGGAACCGAGATGTGATGGAGGCGCAGTAATCCATGACTCGCTGCTCATGTTCTGTTGGATTTACATTTTTACCATCCGGAGAGGAAATTCTACGCACAACCATGTTCTGAATTCCTGTTTATTAGTGGCAACAAGCCAAGAGGTTCAAAATGAGATCGCATATATTTCCCCAATGAGGCCCTCAGGGGCGGAATGTATAGACACATCGCTGGACTCATTACGGAACATAATGAAGTGTGTAATTGAAAGCTAACTGAATGAAAGGTGAGCGTTAGAACAAACCGAAAAGGGAAACTTCTGTTTGAGAGCCACTAACTCGGTAAATAATACAAATGAAAAGCCGCAGCCTGGTTAGATCTCCCTGTCAGCAGACTTCAGATTACACAGATGACGATGAAGGCATATTTGTGCAGCACGGCAAAGTGTTGAGTCAGGGAAAAACAACGCTAATTTAATCACGATTAATCAAGTACTATTCGTTTAAAAACAGCAGCCCTCAATCACACTTCACTGCTGCTGGATTAATGTTGAAATAATACCCTCTCAAACTGCTTAGTGTTTTTGAAAGGACAAATGCATTACGCTCTGTTGGCATGTATTTCAGGGGTCGGGTATTACACGACAAGAATTAGATAAATGGGCGAGAGAGAGTATTTCACCCCAGACTGTGTGAGTGAAATATGGAGCCACACATTATTTTAGTTCTCATTATGGAGTCTGTACACATAGAACAATACCTTAAAACTCGAATCAATACAGCCGGTCGTGGTATGTAGTTGTCCTCTGCCTGCCCAGCATTCACAATAGAAGCACCCTGTTTCATTGTCTCTGGTTATCTGTATTTCACAGATTCTGTTCAGAAAACTCCAGCTCCATGTGTAAAGATTTTTGGTTCTTTTATTACGTATCACTGGGGAGGACTTGTTTTTAACTGAAACCCCAGTAAGCAGGGAATGTTCTCTGAAAGTTCTCTCAAAGTTATCAAAAAATGTTCTTGCAATAACATTAGTAGAACATTTTTTAACAGTATATATCATATATTTAAAAAACATTATTCTTAAGTTGCTAGCGGAACGTTTTAAGAATGTTACAGAATTAAAAAGTTTGAATAACGTTCTTGTAACCAAGCAATAATGTTTTATAGAACACCTAAAAAACTGGACGTCCTAGAATTTTAAAAATAAAATTTTTAACGTTTTTGTTACTTAACAGAAACATCTGGGAAACTTACAACAAAAGTTGTTAGCAAAATTGCATGCGGATATTATTTTCTGTGCTTGTGGAACAGAAAAACACCCTCATAAGCATGCATACTGTTCTGTGTGCTCGTATCAGGCATGTGTGTGGCTTTTATACGTGCAAGTGCTTTCCTGTAGCTCAGTGGTTAGAGCATGGTGTTAACAACCAGGTCATGGGTTCGATCCCTGGGATTGCAAATACTCAAAAACAACGTATAGTATAATGCAATGTAAGTCGCTTTGGATAAAAGCATCTGCCAAACGCATAAATGTAAACGTAAGTCGTGAGTCTAAAAAAACGCCATAAGTGTCGGCAAATAGTAGCCTAGATTCTTGTGAGGGAAAAGGTCATTTAAAACACTCAGAACAACTCTCTGTATTTCCACTCTGTCAACCAAAGGAGACGTTGACATGATTCAAGACACGCACGTATTAGAGCTCAATGCAATTAACCAACCAATTCCCCGGCCTCCAGCATCTGAGCCCCTGAGTGACTGATGGTATGAGTCTGCTGGCAGCTCTCGCAACGATAAAATAAAATCAAGCCATCTATTCACACAGGAGCCGTGACCGCATCTTACGTTTATGTCAGTGTGTCACCATGCTTTGGTTATTTATCTCTGTCTTCATTTAGGGGGAAGCCAGTGTCAGTTTACATATAATCATTAGGAAACTAAAGCGACCGCTGACTCGGGGGTTTAGATTAGATCTGCTGACATGACATTCATACTAAATACCTGATCGCGATTTCGGCGTTTTCAATCGTCCTGCGGTTTCTACAGCTTAAAGGTTTAACACCAGATCTATGTTTTCATTTAGAACTCAGAAACGACCTTAAACTGTAGTGAAACGATAAACTGAAGTTACGCAGTTATACCCTTGACTGTGCTTATATCTTGTACAGATTTTCTGTAAATACTCATGAACTTCAGTGTACTGTTCAAATGCATTATAAACACCATGAGGGCAGGTCAATATTCATGTGTGTATCATGTATTTTAAACGTGTCTGCTTGTGGCCGGAGCAACACTTGTTGCTAACGTTACCATAGCAGCAGGAAGCCTGTCACTTCCTATAGATAATGCAACTAAATCAGCAAACTGAAACATTTAGACAACTTTGCATTGCACCTCAGAGATTGTTCCCCTTTCTTACATACATAAAAATAAGCAGAGAAGAGTCAATGATTATCATCATTTAGGCTTATCACCTTCAGCACCTGTCTGAATCAGATTTAAAAACAAGCATTCAGCTAATGAGGAGTGTGTATGAGGACAACTCAACCTGACTGAGGTATCAGATGGATTATTAAGAAATCTTTAAACTAACACAGGTACCGAAGAACACTGCGGATTAACAGCAGGCGGGACAGAAAACCATGTGGGTTTTTAAAAACAATAAAGTACAATGATTATTACCGCAAAATGTCCTCTTCAATGTAAAGGTCACAGTCTTCATTTCACACTGACCGTGTGATTGACCCTTTAGTGTACGACTGCTGAGGACAACCTTGTCTCATTAAGAGCCATGCACCATTAAGAAGGCCATGGTCTGTTAAATTGGCCAAGCATTCTCTTCTGTCTGTCTGAATCATCAGTGTGTGTATGTGTGTGTGTGTGTGTGTGTGTGTGCGAGTGTGTGTGTGTGTGTTAACCGAGCTAACAGGGGACATTCTCTAAACGTTGGCTAATGTTTTCTAAAAACGTTACTGCAATCACTTTTGAGAAAAAATGTAATGTTATGTTATGTATCATATCTTAAAAAACTTTATTCGTAAATTATTAGTGGAACATTTAAAAAATGCTCTTACAACCAAACAATACTGTTAATACTGTCTAAAAAACTGGAACATTCCTTAAACATTCAAAATAAAATTTTTAAAAGTTTTTGTTACTTAATGGAAACATTAAGGAAACATTCTTGCAAACTGTTGGCTGAATAAGTGCTAATGCATTTGTTACCTCTATCAATGTTTATATACACTAGAGGTTCGATGTGTTAATCTGTCCTTATTTTAAGCCATAAATCTCTCAATTACAAACAATCTTACGAAACACTTTCTGCCGAAGGGCTTTTAAATAAAAACATCTAAATCCTCAAAATATCCTCTGAAGGCCAAACAAACAGAGTGAACAGATAAGCCAATCTCTGGGATCAGCAGCTCTCTGTCCTGGCTGAGTTGAGTGTGGATAAGACAGAAAACACATAGCAAGGAAACATAGCACATACCTGAGGTCACTTAACTGGGACTTAATTCTGGGCACATGAATTATTCAAGCGGTGACCACTGATCATCACGACACTCATAAATCAAACAATGTGGCTCCCCGCGCCACCGCCGAGCCCAGTAACAGCCTGCTAATCTCAACGTCACCCTTTATCACTATAACCTTTCCTTATCCACATCCTACACCCTGGGACAAAGCTCAGCTAGAGGGGACAGACTGCTCCTCCTGCTCTTATTTTACCTGTTTATGCAGGAAACGATGCAAATCTCTCCTGTCGTGCTGTGCACTCTTCTGTCTTACATGGGCTATCGAAAGCCTCCAGCCATTGAGCTTCTGTGACAACATACTGCCCGTACTGCATCTGCATGTGTGCTGATATCAAGAAAATATAAAAAATACATGCTTCACATGATCTGTGCCAGCTAACAGGGAATGTTCTCAGAACGTTGCTAACGTTCAAACCTATAAAACTACATTGCAGTAATGTTAGTAGATTGTTATTTAAGTATATATATACATATATATATATATATATATATTCATTAATCATTATCATATATTATCAAATACCTACTCTTAGGTAGTTAGTGGAACATTTTGTTCCAAAATGTTTGACTTTGTTGGATGTTTGACATAACAGTTTGAACACTGTTATGTCCAAGCAACGTTAATAGAACATCTAAAACAATGTTTTGAGCGTTCCTAGAACTTTCAAAATAACATTTTAATGATTTTCTTACTTAATGGAAACATTAGGGAAACGTTCTTACAACCTAAAACTCTTAGTTGGGGTATCACTGTATGTAGAAATCAAGCAATCAATACGGTTTCACAATCATGCGGTTATTTGGTTCTACAGCTGCACAAAAGCGCTTGTTTTAATGCGGCGCTTGATTGACAGGCATGTTGCCGACACGTCGCGATGCATTACTGTTTACACCACAAATGCGGTTTGAGTGATCAGATCGCAAAGCGTTTTAGACCCCGTTTACACCTGTATTTACACCTTCCTCTCGTGATCAGATCCCCAAAGGTGAGTAATAAAACCAGCCAGTTGTAAAGTCGTCTTAAGAAGTTTTTTTTTTTTAAAATAAACCATTTTCCTTACACAACAGCAAGATATTGATATACAGCCTCAGCCCACGTAAAATACAACAACAGAGGTCAATAGAGAACTTTACTTGACCAGACGTGTAAAAAATAATAATTTTATAACTTCAGTTGAACACGACACGTCTGCAGTTGAAAGGGAAAAGATGAACACTAATGAGGGATGTATAACAGTCTTCTGCTTGTGTTTATGTGCGATTGCATCGTGACAAGCCCTTTCTACTTTCAGACGCGCCGAGTGCTACATTCTTAATTAGATTTATTTTGAGCGAGTAACCGCGGCCCTCTTTCCTGAACTCAGAACTGTGCATCTATTTCAGCCTGAAAGAGCCATGAAGTGGAAAACAGGCCTAATTAATCCCAATAAAACCAGTGAGATGCCAATAAGGTCATATTACAGCCTCTGATACATTAGTTTTGGTTTCTTTATATGGTTATTCTGTTAATGACTAACACATGAGTTATTGATGAGTCTCACCATTGTGAAAACCGTCAAACTCGGTAACGGTTCGAGACCGGCGCCTGGTGCCGCCATCAGAGGGCGACAGCAGGGGTCACTTCGGTCCTTACTGACCCCACAGAAGGACCCAAGGAAACGAGTCAATTAGTTCCTCTCTGATTTCTCACATAATAACGGTCGTGTGCATCTGCCGCATGTCATCTGGCAAATGAGAACAAATTAGTGTTGTGTCGGTGAATAATGCGACGCTACGCTTTGTGTACGCAACACCTTCACGCTTACAAATCCAGCCGTGAGAGAGAAACGAAGGGGGAGTATTAGCTCTTAGGGGCGAGTCGTAGAGCCCTGCAGCGATGCATACAAAACAAGGCGATCGGTTATTGCTTTATAAAGCGGAAGCAGACCTGTGGGCCAAGGGCCAGATCTGCACAAGCACAGTGAGGTACGGTGCAGGAAGAAGAGGAAGAAGAAAGGTGGGGGAAAGCAGGGAAACAGGGAAGTGAGCGAGGAGGAAGGCAGCTTGAATGAACTGCTGAAACAACAGCATGGCTGCCAGGGCAATTTTACAGCCCAGCGGTTTCGCACCTCAGCCGTCGCCCTTCCAACTCCGAACATCCAAGTCCATTCTATGTCTTCATTTATTTGATGTCAGCATCCGAGGACGCAAAAGCTTGGCACGGATCGGAAGCCCGGCCCAAAGCCTTCGGATAAGCGGCGTGTGAGGCTGACAGGAGAGCAGAGGGAGAGGAAAAGCATTACTCGGCTTCTCGAACCCGTGCCACGGGTGACCCTCTCCTCCATTCTGCGAATCATTATTAATGAGCTCTGAACAGAAAATACACATCCAGATCAGCCTCGGCACATTTACTTTAAACCTGATTTAAGTGAAGCTGTCCGTCTCACCGCAGTCCTTGCGGGACAGACAAATGCGCCGCGTTTAAATGTCTGCCGGATAGAACAAATGAGGTTACTGATCTATTGTGTCCCTCAACTGGAGGCCAATTTTTACCATTTCACTTTAACACTACAGGAATCCCGCAGAACGATCTACCGTGGAAAATAGGTCAACCTCCTTCGTTTCTGCCAAACTATGACTTTGTCAAGGTTAAAGCTGTACGCCTGTGGTTTATTAACCTGCACTGTTGCCACTGTCCCATCGTCAGGAAAGTAAAGACCCATGATCTTGACGTGAGTGTATGAAATATAGCGATAAGAATGGGGCACTTAGAAGACAAAGGATAAGGTTGATGTCTTCCTGGCTTTGCAGGTCTGACATATTCATTCCCTCCACCCAACCCTGACTATTAAATATATATGCTCAATTCATCACAAAGACTTCCTTAACAATGTTCTTGAGCACCACACCGAGAAGTCTTTGGAAATACTACAGTGTCACATAAGATCTGTGCACAACACAACACGCGCACATTCAAAGCACATTCAAAAGTTTTCTGCAACTTAGTGACACGTGGAATGTGAGAAATGAATCCACTTCATGCACAAAAGGAACATCTAAACTAACAATTTTGGGTTGTATGAACATTTTTGTAACATTCCAAAATGTTAAAACTTGTATTTTCCAAGTAAATTACAGCTTTCCTGTAGCTCAGTGGTTAGAGCATGGCGTTAACAACGCCAAGGTCATGGGTTCGAACCCAGGGATTGCACATACTCGATGTATAGTGATCAATG
>JAZGTJ010017009.1:0-12309 GCA_036877575.1 Botia almorhae
ATCTTAAAATGACCGCATGTCTTTTTCATTGTTAATATACAAAATGTGTGTGTTTTTGTTTTGTTCCTGGGTGTCACGTGACATATCATGAATTTATCAGATGCATATCATTCAGTAGTGTTGTTTTTTGTGTTTATGTTTTTGTTTCACTAAAGTAGTCTTATACACAGTGTTATTATAATATTTAAATTAAGATTTAATGGATAAGCGATAAGAAAAGGTATATATAAAGAATGATAAAATATTGTATTAAACCACAAAAGTCTCATTTTGATTTTTTGAGGTCTTTGTAATGCATTTTTATATTGTCATGAAGCCAGATCATCTAACTATCTCCACTGTCACGCCACAACACTGGTTTTCCCATCTGTTGAACTAAGATTTACTGTGTTCCATGTTTCCAGAGAGCAGATATAGCTGTGGCTCCCCTCACTATAACCCTCGTACGAGAGGAGGTGATAGATTTCTCCAAGCCCTTCATGAGTCTGGGCATCTCCATCATGATCAAGAAACCACAGAAGTCCAAACCCGGAGTCTTCTCCTTCCTTGACCCTCTGGCCTATGAGATCTGGATGTGCATTGTGTTCGCGTACATCGGTGTCAGCGTCGTTCTCTTCCTGGTCAGTCGTTTCAGTCCGTACGAGTGGCACCTCGATGACAACGAAGAAGTGAAGGACCCGCAGACACCGCCCGACCCGCCCAATGACTTCGGCATCTTTAACAGTCTCTGGTTCTCGCTTGGAGCTTTCATGCAGCAAGGATGCGATATCTCACCAAGGTTGGTGCATCATTTAGCCCGTGCCCACACCTTCATCTTCATCTTCATCATGTCTCTTCCCTCATCTTTGCATTTTATGGTTGTTTTGTCTTTCATGGTGCATATATGTTATTCTATTTGGGGTGTGTCACTCTTTGAGTGCGAGTCGTATCACTTCACTCTATCATGACATCACTACTTCATTTTATGATGTCATCACTTGTGCATCATACACTCACAATCGTGTTGTTTCAGTAATCACAACATGGTCACCACAACGAGTTTCTGTCTTTATCCTCACTTTTCTCTTTTGATGTCCGGTGTGCTTGAAGTGATGCAGGGCACCGCCTAAAATAATTTATATTCACCATGTGTTGACTGTAAAATGTACAGATTGTCTCTCTCTCTCTCTGTCTCTCTCTCTCTCTGTATCTTGGAGGGTTACCGTGTTCTTGCTGCATGTTCTCTTTTTTACTGTCAGCAGTTTGGTGTTTATAAACTGTTTCAGTGGAGGAGTGTCAGCCCTCTTTACTCACTCAACAAGATTCATTCTTTCATTCTTTCATTCATTATCCTTACCTCACCATGTTCTGCTTATATCTGGTCCTGGCATCCTGTCTTTCATTCTTGATGGGGTCTTTGTGACCCTGTCCTCATCTTTATCTCTTTTCTGTCTCTCATGAGACAGATCAGTCCAAACATATCAGCGCTTGTTCTGTGGAGGCCAGTTTTGTCAGTTGCTTGAAGACTTTGTGTCTTTGTTGTTATTGCTTTTGAGACATCTGTGCCAATTGTTAACCTTTAACTTAACTGATCTGTTTGAGGGGATTTGTTCGCTCTCCTGCTCCCTCTCTCTCTTCCCCACTCTCTCGCTTTCTCTCTCAGGTCTTTGTCTGGCCGTATAGTTGGGGGTGTGTGGTGGTTCTTCACTTTGATCATCATTTCATCCTACACTGCAAATCTGGCAGCTTTCCTCACTGTGGAAAGAATGGTGTCGCCTATAGAGAGTGCAGAAGACCTTGCCAAGCAGACCGAGATCGCCTATGGAACCCTGGACTCCGGTTCCACCAAAGAATTTTTCAGGGTGAGACATTTGACGATATTTAGTGTCTTGGCTAGTTTTTAGATATAGCTGATTAGAAGTTGGTTATTGAAAGCAGTTAAAATGGTGTTCCATTCCAAATAGGTAAGATACAACTAGATAAGTATTTTTCAGTCTTGGATTGTGAAAATATGGATCGGATATTTTTGTTACCTAAGACTTTGTTCAAACTGCATTTAAATATAGTCTGTGGGACTCTTAAATATAGTGACTGTGCGCTCTGTGTATTTGCAATAAATGAAATCTGATTTATTTGTTTAGACAGTGTAGTCAATACCCAGCAAGCAATTTTAGGTTGTAAAAACAGTTCCCTAACGTTTACCTTAAGTAACAAGAACGTTAAAAATGTTATTTTGAAAGTTTCAGGAATGGTCAGGTTTTTTAAAACGTTGTATTAATGTTATTGTTTGATTAAAGGACGTTATTCAAACGCTTTCGTTATTCAATGCTAAATATTTTCTAATTTATATGATCTTCTAATGTTTAATGTTTCTAAATGTTCCACTAAGTACATTTTGATATATAACGTTTAAAAAATGTTCCGCTAATATTACTGCAAGAATATTTTTGATAACTTTAAGAGAACTGTAGAGAATGTTAGCCAGCGTTCCCTGTTAGCTGAGTATTCATCCAGTCTATCAACACTGACTGCTGTAGTATTAATGTAAGTATCTGCTCAGTGGCAAGTGACTTTCTCCTACAAGAACTGAGAGTACAGCTGTCAGTGTTGAAAGAACACAAAGTTCAGTCTCTGCTCGTGTTTATCATAACATCTCAGCACGGCGCTGAACTCTCAAGGTGCACAAGACCACATGAAATCTGATCTGACTGAGACACATTTCAAAACAAATCTGATTTTAATCAGATTATAAACCGCACATGGATGCTTTGAATGGGGGTTGTAAACATAGGATTTTTGACTGTAGAGAACTTAATGGATTTGAGTCGGATACATTAAAAAAGATGTTTTTTGCTGCCTGTCTAGCAGCATTGAACTCCACAGCTCACTAGTGGAGGGCTCCAGGAAATAAATTGAGTGTCAAATAGAAGAGACATTCAAATGTGTCTAGATAATGGAGCACTTTAAAACATATTGTGACTTTCAGAACTCAGACTTCCACAGAAAATCAAACTTGATTATCTTCACAATGTAACACAGGCTTTGCAAAGACGCTGTTCTTGAAGTACTCGGTAGGGCAAAGTATATAAGACCCGAAAGCATCGTTTTAAAGCAGCGCAAAAGCCTTCATCTTTGACAAAAACATGTTTTACTGAATCTTAGCCAGAAACTGTTTTCATCTGAGATGGCCAGAGAGAGAATGTGTTTCTGTGTGTGTGTGTGTGTGTGTGTGTGTGTGTTCTTGCTTTTCTACCATTGTGGGGGCCAAATGGTAAAAGTCACATACACTGAGAAAACAAGCAGAGGTCCCCACGAGAGATTATTAAACATACTAAATCATACTTATTTTAAAATGTGAGTGTTAGGTTTAGGGGTAGAGTGAGGGTTAAGGGATTACAGTTTGTACAGTATACAGGTTATGTCTATGAAAAGTCCACACAAAGAGAGCTGTGTTTGTGTGTGTGTCTTTGTGTGTGCATGCGTGTATGTGCGCTTGCCCACGTCTGTGTGCTTGCTCATGTCTGTGTGCATGTTTGTGTCTGTGTGCATGTTTGTGTGTGTGCATGTGTGTGTGTTTGAACTGACAGGAAACAGGGCAGTTTTAAGATCACCCAGATAAACCGCTGCTGATGAGATCATGCTGTCATTCCACCTTAATATCATGATTACACTGAAATGTTCATGCGTGTGTAAAAGCTGATATCTGTAAACACGTTCACATACAAGAACATAATCAGTCACTCACACTTCACTATATGCAGAACTGTTAACAGACCTGAGATACACATGAAGTGTGAACACATGAAGTGAAGAGGCTTCTGCTGTTCTTCCTTTATTGAGTTGTAATCGGACCGGATCAGAACAGTGATAATGGAAGAACAGCACACAGGGACTGTCCAGCTAACAGGGAATGTTCTCAGAATGTTGTCTAATGTTCTCTAAAGTTTTGTTAGTAGAAGTTTTTTAATGTTATATGTCATATGTATTCACAACATTATTCTGAAGTAGTTAGTGGAACATTTCTAAAACGTTACGGTTTAAAAAATGTTGAAATAATGTTCTTATAAAGAAGCAATAATGTTAATACAACTAAAAAACTGGATGTTTTAAACATTCCTAGAACTTTTAAATAACATTATTCATGTTTTTGTTACATTATGGAAATGTTCAGGAAACGTTCTGACAACCTCAGATTGTTAGCTGGGTAATCATGTTGGCAGAGATGTTATAGACAGTCTCCACCTTGTGTTCATAGCTTATGATTGCAACTATTTAACGTCATACATAGACACCAGAAGTGAGTTTTTCTCATATGCCCTATAATGTATAGTTATAGTTATATTATAACTAATTCCGGTCTTCGGCGAGGGGTTTGTGGCCCCTAGATGTTACTGCAGTGGATTTGCTAATTATTATTTCATCTTAAAATGCCTTAAACAAAAATACAATTATAATTTATCTTTCACCAAAGCTACACTTAAGAAGTTCAGCTAAAGTTTTCTTTTCCAATTTAAAGTCAATTTCATATGTAACATACTAATGATGTAACTGTATGATCCTTCAGCTTTTAAGTGGTTTTACAAAGTAACCATCATAACAAAATATGCAGATATATTAATATGGTGCTATATACATGTTATTATAAAACGCAACACTTGTGCTTTAGTGTTTAATGTAGGAAGAGATATTCTGAAACAAATGGAAACATTCCGAATCCTAAAGCTGATTCTTCTCACAGTCACAGCATGGTTTTGATTCATACTTTCAGTTTGTCCCTGAAATGCTCTCAGGAACAAGTAACACACACACACACACAAATACCAGCTGGTTGGAGGTCAAGGTAACCTACTTACATGTACTGCGTGTGTGGGTGTGTATGTGTGTAGCACTGTGTCCTATAAAAGCGCCATCGTGTGTGTTTGTCCTAATAAATGTAGGTGTGTGTTTTCTCTTGAGATATCCTGCCTGCTTGGCCATATATAGCTGCACTCGCATGAGATGCACACCGAATATTTTGGTTTAGGAAGCATCCGCTGTGAATGGCCTCAGATGCACAAGATACAAATGGATTTCAGTACATCAGAATTACATGGATTTCTATAAGCTACAAGCGCCCCATGAATTCAGTCTCCATCTTTCTGTGTATTCTGAAAGTGAGCATGTTGTATCGGAGAGCTGTGTGCTGTTTTTTTATTTCATTTTGGAGTACATTTGGTGCATGTGTCCAAAATGATTACAGTAGCATGGGCGCTAAACATATATATAGGATATATACTGTAAGATGGAACAGACCAGTCTTACCGTTTACGCAAAAGCTGTATAATCAGGGAGAGATGCGGTATAATAGACCATGCAGAATTGTTCCATAGGACTATATAGGATTAGGCTGAAATAATTATGGTGTACCAGCTAACACTTTTAGGTTGTAAAAACATTTCTATTACATTACAAAAATGTAAAAAATGTTATTGCAACTTATTGCTTGGTTTATGTTATTTAAACGTTAATTCTGTTGTACGTGTTTTTAACATTCCACTAACTACTTAAAAAAACTTTTTTGATATATGATATTTTGACATTTAAAAAACATTCTACTAATGTTACTGCAAGAGCGTTTTGATAACTAAAAATACTTTGAGAGAACTTTGAGAGAACGTAAGCCAACGTTCTAAGAACATTACTGGTTGGCTGAGTATAGGTTTGTGCAGGTTTTCTTCTACACTGCTTCGTCAAGCACCACTCACTTCTCTCAGTTATGAGGTTCCATTGGTTTTTAATGCTGGTTATACAGACATACATTCATGTCTATAGTGAGACAGCTCACGAGATTTTGCAGTAGAGCTTGTTTGTAATGTCACTGCAAGCAACAGTCATGCACAAGCTCACGATGTACCAACACACGCTCCAAACACATCGCACTCTTTCTTACTCTAGAGAATGGAAATGACCTTGTCTGTAATGATTTAAATAGGCAGTCATTTCCAGAGCTGAGCGTTGTCAGAGTTGTCAGTGTCTGAATCTGCTCTTATCTGGTATAGTTTAAGAAGAGCAGGAATCTCCACAATCAAAGATAAAAGTCCTTAAAAGTTCCTGTACAAAAAGCAAGAAAAAGTTTTGGGTGCAGAATTGTGCCTCTCCATAATCGATAATACAGCCAGAACAAATACAGTCCAAATATAGTGAAAATCAATAGGGCTATATATCAACTAGATAATACAGCGGGCAAGAGTGTATTATATGCGTGTGATAGCTAATATAGTGGAGGATTATCTGATTTCCTGTCTCTTCATTAATCTCTCCATTTATTTCTCTCTCTCACAGCGTTCAAAGATTGCTGTGTATGAGAAGATGTGGTCTTATATGAAGTCTGCCGAGCCGTCTGTGTTTGTCAAAACCACCCCTGATGGAGTGGCCCGTGTGCGCAAATCAAAGGGAAAGTTTGCGTTTCTGCTCGAGTCCACGATGAACGAATACATCGAGCAGAGAAAGCCGTGCGACACTATGAAGGTGGGAGGGAACCTGGACTCCAAGGGCTACGGCGTGGCCACGCCCAAAGGGTCGGCATTAAGGTGGGTGGAATAATATAACAATTCCCTCTGTTGTTATAGTATTCCACCTACCCTGATTCCACCATCTCTCTCTCTCTCTCTCTCTCTCTCTCTCTGTGCTTCATGTTTTTTTGTTTTCTCACTCTTCTTCTCCATCCCTCGCTCTTTCTCTCCACCTCGAACCCTTTCAAGCTTTTCTTCATTTTTTTGTTTATCACTCTTTCTTTCTCTCTCTTGCGGTACACGATAAGGTAACCGTGTCTTGCGTTCGCTCTTATGTCTGGATGTACGTTGTGGTAATGTTTTGTTGTGTATTCTTTTTCTCCTGCAGAAATGACAGTCTGTTGATTTACTGTTGCTCGTTTTTACATTGTGATACATTGTGATGCCTGTCGCTGTTGATTTCCTGCCCAATTTCCTCCTCTCCCTCTTTCTCTCTTCTGTCCTCTTTCTCATTGATCTGTGCTGTGATTGCCGTTCTGTAATGTTTCTGTTGTTAAATAGTTTCTCCTCCGCACTGAGGCTGTCTGCCTGCTGCCACGCATGTCATGCTACAGCACACGCTGTTTCTTCTCCTCCTCCAAACAGACTGGTCCCTGCATCTATCGCATCATTCACCAGAACTCTCTCTCTCTCTCTCTCTCTCCTATTTCTCTCTCCTCTATTTCTCTCTCTCTCTCCTATTTCTCTCTGTCGGCTCAGCACCACGCGCAACTCACTTTCACACACGCTTCTGTCTGTACCCGGCAGCTAACGCAATTAACCAATCAAACAGCCCGACCGCTTCATCAGTTAACCAATCAAACGGCCCGACCGCTTCACCAGCTAACCGGTCTCTCCTCTCGTATTGACCCCTAACAAAAGCAGCTGCTAGTTGCTCCTCATGATTAGATTTCTCACGAGCCTGTTCTTTTTTTCCTGAACTGTGTTTTACCGTTTGAAGAAGTGCGGTAAACCTGGCGGTGTTAAAGCTGAATGAGCAGGGCCTCCTGGACAAGCTGAAAAATAAATGGTGGTACGACAAGGGAGAGTGCGGCAGCGGGGGAGGGGACTCCAAGGTCAGCCTCAATCCCACCCAATCACATCCTAGCTACGAGTAATCGGCAAGGCTGTGACCTACGACCTCGTGTGCTGTGCGACCTCTAATGATGTCTTTTCTGATGAGCTTATGTCATGAGGCAAACTGAGATCAGAGGTGACCCTGTATTGCCTAATGGAGGAGAGATGGCAGAGGAGGAGAGGAAAAAAGGTTTGGGTGGGTGGAGGTGTGAAATACAGAGTCAAAAGTCAGAGGCACCAATACCGCACCTTAATAGGACACTTAGCATACAGCATTTGCCTCGCGGGTCTGTTTTGTGTGGGAAACAAGCAGCTTGTTTTAGGTGGAATGGGTTTGGCTCTCTTTTGATCTCTAACATTTAGTGTGTGTATACCAGGGCTCCAGGCGTTTTAAAGAGCCAGCAACAAAACACAAAAACAGAAAACCGATGGGCATCCAGTAGACGAGGAAAAGCTGCGCGCGGTGCAACATCTGTGGTGTACGTTAGTGTTTTGAACGAGCGGTGGTTTACCATATTTGTGGCCTCTGTAATGCAAGTTTCTAGTTGTAGTTCTAAAGGTTTTGGTTGGTTAATGTATGTACAAATGTGCAGTGGTATAATGGAAGCATTAAGGCGTCTCCATGGCAACTCAGATGAAGTAAATTCAGACAAAACTGATGTTTTTCCCAATGATAATCCTATTAATAATTTGCCATTTGAAGCTGCCTACTCTCTCCTCAGATTTTTTTATTTTGAAATGATAAGAGGAACTTCGTAGTGCGCCTGATGGTGGGGTTAAACAGCTTAATCCTGAGGGAACTTAAACATTACAGGAAAACGTGAGAATTGTAATTAAACACTCATATCATTTCTCTCAGATAAAACAGATGGAGCACAATAATTGTGGAGAAGGATCTGGTGCCATATTTCAGACTCACAAAACACACTTTCATCTGCATATGAATGCACATAAATGAGCACAAATTCATCATGTTCCCTCGTGCATTATGTGTGCAGTCACAGAACACATCTGAATGAATTAATGGTTGTTTTCGTTCAGTCCCTGTGCCTGCAGAATAGTCACCCTGTGTTCAGCCTATCATGAGGGTAAGGCAGCCCTTCTCATCCCTGATTGGTCGTCACAAACAAGCTTATTACTGTAATTGGCTGTCATCCATGAACGCCTCCAGAGTTCTAAACTCTTAAGACCAAGATGGCCGCCAAGTCCGTACATTGATAAGTTGAGCATGCTGGGTAGAGGGTGTCTAGTCTGTTATGACATCGCAACTGCATGTGTCTCATTTATTGACCTGAATCTGATCCAAAATGCATGAATGGAGTTATTTAGCAATCCTGGCAAATATACCATACAATTAGAACGCAGCAAAATACATTACTCAGTTGACAAACTCAGAGTGAAAATCACATTTTACACATCATTGCATTGCGGTGCACACTATTAGCTGGTCCTTTTCCAATAACCACAGTAGCATGCAGATTGTTGGAAAATAAGAATACAAATCTGTTAAACTATTTGTAAGTAAGCCAGTGTTTAAAACCTGTAAATTAAATTTTTCAAACAATTAGTTTCACCTAAACGAATTTGCTTATAAATAAGTGAAAGTTAACTGTAGTTAACAGCTCTTTCTCCAGCTCTTTTTCACCAGGTTAAACTACCTGATGTCTCTTTTCGAGCTGGCTCATGTTTAGGTGGTAAGTATGGTATATTTGCGTTGCTGGATTACAACTCTCATCATTTAGCAGAAGGAAAATAAACTGAGTTTCCCAGCAGTTCTGCTGATGACATACTAACGTCTTATAAACCAAAATGCCCAGCAGGAACAGAACATTGGTAACGAGCGGCACTAATTCCCACCGGGACAGTCGAAGCCGCTACTCCATCTGTTCTTCTATGAGCAAATAAAAGCGTTTTTGCAGAGAGCCGTTTAAAGTATGAATTAACTGTTTATCTGCTTACCTTCATGAGGTCTTTTGGTTTGTAAGATGTTTGGCTTCGGCCCTCACCCATCACAAACTGGTTCCCCATCTGACTTCCCAGCTAACAATTTCAGGTTGTAAGAATGTTTCCCTAACGTTTCCATTAGTAACAGAAACATTGAAAATGTTATTAATGTTAAGATATGTTTAAATCGTCCAGTTTTTACACATTTATTAATGTTATTGCTTGATTATAGGGACGTTTTTCGAACATTTTTTAATTGTGTAACATTTTTTAAATAACATAACACTAATAACTTAAAAAAAATCTTTTTGACATGATACATAATGTTAAAAAAACAGTCTACTAACGTTAGTGCAAGAATGTTTTTGATAACTTTGAAGGAACTTTTAAAGAATGTTAGCCAACATTCTGAGAATGTTCCCTGTTAGCTGGGTTGTTGAGTCCTGTTTGTCTGTTAGTCAAGTAAGGGTTCTTTCTCCTGATGGATCCAGCTTGCTAAATATTGGGGGGTTTTTTTGGTTAAAAAAGAAGAATTTACACAATGAAAAATCATCTTTTCAATGCTCTTTGTACTGTAATTATGCTCTGTTTGGCTGTTACCATGGTTACTTTTTCTGCCTCTGTTGGAACAGTGAGTGCCGATTACTCAAAGCGATAACAGTAGGTAGCACTGCCAGGTCTAAGGTCAAAGGTAACACTGAGGCTAGACCTGCCTGCACTCTCTCTCTCTCTCTCTCTCTCTCTCTCTAGCTCTCTCTTTCTTTCTCTCGCTCTCTATGATATCAGCAGCACAAGGCCAGGTGTCCTACAGTATCGCTTTGGTTAACAGATATTCGGTAGGTTTAAGTTTTAATAACATAAAATAACATAATGCCATGTTATTTATGTTATTTCCCCTCGTGAAGAACTCCTGTAAACCTTGCAGTGTTGAAACTCAGTGAACAAGGCATCTTAGACAAGCTGAAAAACAAGTGGTGGTACGATAAGGGTGAATGTGGAACCAAAGACTCTGGGAGTAAGGTTAGTCTGTTTACTTGTTTACTATCTAACAAACAACCATCCTCATATTCTACAAAACAACAGAATTATGACCAGCCCAGAGCCCCAGTATCGTTTACTGGTTTTAATGGATTTGGCTGCTTCATTCTGGCCCCTTTGCCATGAGATTGTCTTTACATTTGCAGTAATTACACAACATATAGCACAGCAGTATATATTTTGTGTTGCGATTCAACACAGTAACACACACACACACAGAAAGAGAGGTGGAACATTTAGGAAACACTTAAGAACTTAAGAACGCCGAACATTCCAGTAATCATCATTTTAACGATGTTGTAATTAAGCATTACATAAAGCTACTTGTAGTAAGCATTCATAACGCTAATGTAGCACTTAAGTATTTCATTAGTGATATATTTTTTAGCTCTTTCTCTTCTGCTGCTGTGACGTGGCCTCGTTCTCGATATTGTTGATGTGCTTACTGGTTCATTTGTGAATTGTATTCATTTGGTTTGTTGATGCAGTGTCGGGTGAGGAATACATTCATTGCCTCAGTATCCCTAGGCAACAGACATAGACATTAATCATGAGAATGAAATTTGGAAAGGAGCACAATCGCTCACGGTCGCTCAGATGCAGTTACTGATTACCATAATAAAGAGAACAAGTACAAGCAGTCTAAAATGCCATATATGAAGTGCTACCTCTTATTTTCCTCAACACAAATAAAGACGGATCAAATCTCAACCTCGTAGATTTACAAGCAGATGTCTGGAAATATATCCTTAGTATTAATGGAGGAACAAACATCTCCAGCAGGCCAACAATTGTCCTGATTCAGAGTGTTGGGCTTCTTTGAGTTGGACGGCGCCCCCTGTAGGAGGCCTAATTTTTTCCCTTGCAGGAACCGGCTGTTACCCAATAGCTGTTCCAGTGGCATCAGCTTAATAAAAACCACACGCGAGAGACTGTGTTCGCCTGGAGACTCCATTGAATGAACATAAAAGACAATTGTGTTATCGCAATTCTAAATGTAATCTGGTCTCATAAATAAGTTAATTAACTCCTAAAACATTTCCCATAATACACAACAGCTCCATTATGAGACTATATGGGCCTGTAACCATGGTAACCCTATTTAAAAACAGCTCTCTAGCTTTGCATTCAAGACGGTAATGCTACACTCACAGCCCTCTGTTGCTATGGTGCCGTTTCACAGCCTCACAGTGTTTGTGTGGTGATGATGTTGGTAGACAGTCGGGCTGGTGGTCACAGCAGCAGAACTGACTCCTGTTGAGGCTTGTCTGTGTTTTGGGGTGTGGCGTCAGTCGCATGCAGGTGTCTGTTAATGAGTTTTGAAGGCTGTGAAGCTTGCAGAAGTAGTTCAGAGAGGGGAATTGCCATAGTAACATTAATATTCCTCCCCCTCCTTCTCTTCCTCACTTCCTGTGTTAAGATGGCAGACTGAAGAAGCCCGAGGATGCGACTGTACATCTCTGATGGCAGCGTATTTGTCATGTCACTGTACTGACTCAACCTCACCTCTAGAGGGGGCAACAAACTCAGAGCTGGCTTTTCACGTGTGTGTGTGTGTGTGTGTGCGTGCGTGCGCGCGTGTGTGTGTGTGCGTAAAAGATAGCAAATTAAGTTATTTTTGATTGAAAAATGCAGAAAGTGTTAGTGACAGAGTGTGGGTTGTGTTTAAAACTAGTTAATTATAAAAACAGTGGAGGTCTAGGGAATGTGCCCATTTAGACAGTAAATGTGTGTGTGTGTG
>JAZGTJ010017011.1:0-12308 GCA_036877575.1 Botia almorhae
TCTCTCTCTCTGTCTCTCTCTCTGTCTCTCTCTCTCTGTCTCTCTCTCTGCTCTCTCAGGTGTTGTGGGAAATGGAGAAGGCTCGACTCGTGCGTGTATTCAGATCTGTGCTGAACCAGAAACTGGAGGAAGATGATGTTCTCTTCATCATTGAAGACGATCATGAAGAACCCGTGTCTACAGTCTCACCTACAGAATTTCTAAACAGTCTTCGCTTCCCGCTGTTTGAAGTTTTGAAATATCCGTACCTGCTGTGCCACAGTGAGCTGTGTATGTCATGACCTGCCCATGACAGCAGGGTTGCTGCGTTATCTTTCTATGTAAAACATTCATGCTGCTCTTCTTCTTTAAACACGTTTGATTTAACTGCCACCTGTGCTGTCTTCTGTGTGGTGTGGTGAGGTACCTGCCAAACTCTGCTGCAGCAACCTTAACTTTTAAGTAGATTTGTGCTTAAGAAACAGAATTTATGGTGCAGTTGATGTCACGTTTAGTAGCTGGTCAGAAAAACACTTGTGACTTTAGCTTTGGTCTTGTATGACTGGAATAGCTGCCTGGAGGCATTGCAAAGGAGGAGTGAGGAGACTTCCTTCCTCAGAGTCTTTGATTTCTCTCCACAGGTGATCTGGTGGTGAAGATCCTGTGTATGCTGCAGGATATGAAACAGCCTTTAAATGTGTTTGAGAAGTATCAAGGAACATACCTGCTGCTTGTTCACCCCAATGAAAAGGTCCTTCAGCTCAAGCTGGTTCATACACGCGTCCTCTTCTGTTTTCTCGTTTCTTGTACTTCACTTTCCTTATATTCTTGCTTTGTCTTTATATTCCAGGTGCGCCATTGGGCAATTGAGGCAGCAAAGAGCATGAAGAGTGTGGACCGAGATTCCTACTATGAGCTTCAGGAAATCTTCTCCTGCATGTTTTATGTTGTTGAGCTGGGAATCTGTCTGGATTTTCCAGATCTGGATCTGGATTCTTACGCAGGAGGCAGAATACCGCGGCTGCCGTCTCACCTCTATGATTCACACAATAGGAAGAACTACTGGCTAGGTTTGACTTCTCTTCTACAAGATGCTGTTTTCTTCATCGTTTCCGAAGCTGTATGATGCAAGACATTTTGAACAAAGAAATGTAATTTAGTTTGTAATTTGTGCATTGACAATTACAGCATTGCAAATGTGAGTTTTGAGTTTTAGAGGAAGTACTAACTGATATTTTATTTGTATATATTCCTGTGAACCTCTGCAGGTAGAGCAAAGCACAGGCTGGTCTGTTTTCACTGTGTCTGTCCTTGTGGCTTTGGACCAAAGGTCATTTAAACAAATAATGTGTTTAAACTTAAATGTTACAGACATGACATGCTTGTGGGTGGATAACCAACACTTTCTTGTTTCTGAAGTCTGTGTGCATCAGTTCTGCTGTGAGCGTGTTTTGAAGGGATAATCTTTGTTTCCTGTAGGTATCTGTATGTTACTAACACAGCTGAGCGCTGAAGCTATGGACTCTCTATTCACGGGACCGTTTGAAATCCCTCTCTGCATACTCAACACCATGGATGAGTTAAAACGCGGTCTGTGTTGATAACATTTACATTTTTACATTTACATTTAGTCATTTAGCTGACGCTTTTATCCAAAGCGACTTACAAATGAGGACAGGAAGCAACCTCGATTACAATAAGCAACAACAGTGAATAAGTGCTATACACATGGCTCAGGTTTTTCAACACAGTATAAGATATAATTTTTTTTTTTTTTGTCCCCAAGTAGAAGTGGGGTGTGTTAGTAAATTAGTTGCGGAAGAAAAGACGAAAAAGATGAGTTTTTAGTTGTTTCTTAAAAATAACACATTGCTATGTACTGAACTGCATGTGATCTTAATTTCTTACATAAGGATTCTGATTGTGATGATATTGAACTTATTGTATTTGTTTTCAGAGGGTGACCCAGCTTCTGACCCCTTCTGGCCAGCCCTTCACTGTTTTATGGTAATTCTGGACCGATTCGGCTCTAAAATATGGGGTCAAGTTGACCCAAACGTGGCTTTCCAGGCCATAACTGGAGCAGCCAGCTATACTGCAGAATTAAGATGCATCCAACAAAACACCATGGGGTAAGAAAGTTTTGTCCCACTGTTTCTGTAGTGGTAGTTATGAGGCAGTATTTCATGTATTTGTGGCCTCTAGATGTATTAGGGAGTCTCCCTGAAGCTAAAGATGCATCATCTTGTATTCCATTCAAACAGTAGTGCAAACAGGCAAAATATAATTGGTTCATACTTAACTTGTTACCATATATGGTGAATCAGGCTGGGCTGGACATGATAATAAACAACCAATGGTTGTTGGAGGTGTTTGTTCATGCGGTTATTGCACAGTTAACCATATTTAAAAAAGAAAATGTTAAAATGCCATACAGACTGATGTCAGATTGACTTACTGTGACATTAAATTGACCCATTTGATTCAGTTTGAACTTTGACCTTTTGTGTGCAGTTGCATTTATTAACATACTGAAACATATCATGTGAAAATTGTTTTCTTAATGGTTTGTTTATGATCAGGGGGAAGGTGAAGGTTGAGCCGGAATGTGATGACAATGTAGTGACATGCAGTCAGATGGTGTATGACTGTTACACTTCAGAAGAAACCAGCCAAGTTCGTGTTTTCACCTTGACACATTAAACACCCTTTCTGTCATCTTTGTCTGAATATTTAAGAAAAAGGTTGAATTATTTGTTGGTCTTCACCTTGTAGACATCCAGCTCATCATCCAGTAGTGGTATGTGCAACAGCTGTGTGGTCTATGAGGATATGCAGTGCCTGGTCAACGTGCTTGATTCAGAGATGGGCCAGAGCATGCGTGTGTATGGCAGCACATTCCTGTGGTTCATTCCGTTTGTCCGCTCCATTATGGAACTTCCGGATTCTTCCTACATCAGTGAGGTCATTCACTATCTCTGTCATAAGATAAGAGATAATCGACACATGCTGACTGGACAAGCAATCGTGTGCGATAAAGTGACCGAGTTGTTCATTCATATCCTCATTCAAATTGTTCAGCTACATTATAGTAACGGTCAAATGGGAATACTTGCTCGCTGTGGGTGGAGGTGGGTGGAAGTGATTGTTATGTGTACCGTCCAATCAGATGAGGTGTTGAATGCTGGAGCAGCAGCAGGCAGGATGGGCAGAACTCCAACAGTCAGTTCAACTGCATGCGCTATAGGAGGAGTCATCAGACCTCCTGCACCTGGAGACGATGTTGCTGCCATAATCACGGGCTGCATGAGTCTGATTCGACTGCTGCTGAGGGAAGGGCTACGAACGAGATGCCACCCACGTTCTGCCCATTATTTGAATATACTTAACAAGCATCTGCGTGGAGTTCCGATCAAACGATGGAACCTAACAAAATCTCAGTCTGATGAACTTGAACGGTGTTTAAGAAAAGCTGTCCAGTCTGTGGCAGAAAGACCTGCTGCTCCAGTTTCTGATGTTTATACCCCATCAACACCATCTGTAGATCTAGGTCAACATCTGGCATCTCTAGATTCTAAAAACAAAACCTCAAATAAGCTGCAGCAGAGAGACCAAGAGGGTCCTAGCAGAGCTGGAGATGCGTGTGCTTTGATCAAAGAGGAGCCGCTGTGGGATTGCTTCTCAGATGAGGAGTTCTGCAGCGGTCTTGAGGACATTGTAAAGGTGAAGAAAGAACCTCTTGAACCAGTGTTGATTTCAGCGCTGAGCCCAGCTGTTGAGTTGGCACATAGTAAACCAGACCCGGGAAAACTGCAGAAAAGTCCATCCAGATTAAATGTTTACCAGAATTTATTAAAGATTGAAGCTATAGCCCAAAGGAAGTCTAGTAAACCAGAGGTTAGGCAGTGCAGTATCAGCAGTGGAAAGAAGGAGCTGGACCACTCACCTGTGAGCTCTCATTCTTTATTCTTAAAACGTGTAGTTTCGAACCCGGTTCATTTAGCAGAAGCTCAGAAGGGATGTGGTTTTAAAGGTAATGATGATCCTCTTGATGGCAGAATGAACCATTTGAAGAAAACCTGGAAGCAGGAATCAAGTGATTCTGAAGTGGTCATCAGTGATAAAGGACAAAAGCATACCAAGTCTATGTGCACCTTAAAGAAAAAGTCCAGTACCATAATCCTCTCTGATGATGAAGTTTGTGAAAATGATGTAAAGCCAACAAAAGAAAAATCTCCAGAAGGTCCTGTCTTCACAGAGAATCCAGGCCAAGACCACGATGATCTGAGTAAATCACAAGTGTTTGAGTTTGAGACCCAGCAATACATGTCATCTGCTTGGGGTGATTCAGATTTTAATGCTTCAGCTGTGACAAGTAAGTCTAAGTTAGAGGCTTTTGATTCTAATGAAGGTTCCCCCTCGTGGCGTTCAGACACTGAACTGGTTCCAGATGAGGACATTGAGAGGGCCTGTCAGCAAGCAGAAGAGAAGATCAGACAACAGCAGCTACCACAAGAGCCAGAAGACCCAAAGACTCAGTCTCTTAGTAATCAGAATATTATCAAGGGTGATCAGAGAGCCAATAAGCAGTCTATAAATTCAACATTAATTGAGGCCCTTGCCCATACAGTCAGACACAACCCTCGAAAACGCAGCTGTTCCTCATGGGATGTGGAGAAACAACCCTCAAATTCTGCATCCTCATCTGTGTTGCCAACTCCATCCAGCTCCATCTCTTCTGCTTATTTTTCAGCCTCCGTCTTGCATGACATCCCAGCTGTGGTTCCTCAAAAGAAAGCTTGTAAAGCTTTTGAGCCAAAATCAACAGTGGCACATTTGGGACTTAAGACGAAGGAAAGGAAAGCTTTTAATCTTTCTCAGAATTCCATGTACTCCATTACTGAACTGCGGGAACATGGCCAAAAAGTGCAAGTGGGGCCACAGCAGACGAGAAGGCGAGTGTGTCGCACCATTAAGTCGTTTCCACAGAAATGCATGGTGAAAGGCAACAAGACACTTCTGGCATCTCAAGATATGCAGTTTTTCAGGCAGAGTCGTGAGCATCAGAGATCAACAGTGACCAACAAACCTTTGTTTCCTGTTCAGGCTCCTCACGTTTCAAAATCCACTGATTCAAATATTGATGAACTATTCTTGAAGCCTGGGATGCCCCCCATGTCTCAAAGGAAGGCAAAGCCTTCTACCACAAAAATGTACAACACCCCCAGCTCACGCAGTGCCTCGCTTGTCCTGCAAATGGAAAAAGGAGATAAACCTCCTCTTGCAGCTAAAGCCAAGGTCACCAGACTGGCTCCAGCTGTGCCACCCCTAAAAACAACTACTGTACGTTCTTCACAATTCAGACAGCCGTTGCCTTTAAAACAGGCCCCCCTGCCTTTGAACCATGACCCCAGGTCAGTCTTTAGCACTAAAATAAGCTGTACATCTGAACCACCATCTTACAAAACATACCAAAGACGTGAAGCTCCAGTTCACAGACCAGTGCCCACAATGGATCAGAGCCATAGGTTTGACCTTTCAGTCTTGACCCAAGCTGTTCTTAAATGGGATTACAGGATGCTGGACAATTATAAAATGTTTGGCAGTCCAGATGACCTGTGCCAGCTACCACTAACGGAGGTACCTGTTAAATTCTCCAGCTACCTGGAGTACTTCAACACCTTGTACCCTCTGCTGCTGTTAAATGCATTTGAAGAGGTGAGACTACGTCTAGAATTCCCAAATCCTTGTACAGTTGTAAAGTTGTTCTCATGCTTGTTCTCATGTACGGTAAGTGATGTATGATCTATGATCTAATGTCAGTGATTAATATTACATTTTTAAAAGATGGCTAGTGAATGGCTGAAGGAGGGAAGAGTTAAACTGTTTGCAAAGGTCCAGAGTATTGAGTACAGCAATCGAATAGCGAGTGTCAGCTTCATAGGTAAGTCCAGTAATCATCTCATTACTGTAGTATTTGGTCAAATATGTACAATCTTTACACGTACTAATCCAATGTCAGATTACTATTTTAGATTTTTGCATGGACAAGCACCACTCGTGTTTCCTTTGTTAAATGTGAATGTAAATTAGGTCTATTTATCTATCTGATCGAAGTAATTGCAAACCAAAAAGTACTACAGACACCGTATTCGTGTCTACTGGCAGCACATTGTGCTGGTAAAGAGTGTGTGGTGGTCTATCAGGTGAGCCCAGTGGCTAAAACAGGAAAACACCAAATAAGGAAAAACAGGAAACACCCCTGAACACCTACAATCTGTTTCTTGTGTTTTACATGCAAGAAATAGAACCAGCTGTTCAGTGCGTGTGTGTCACACGGAACGAATAGATAAGGAAAAAACCTTGGCCTAGCACATTCTGCATAGGATCAGGTGATGTCAGATTGACTCCCACACATGTACAGGGACCGATTGTCTAGTTCTGTCTTTATCCAGTTAGACTGTGTTAAGGGTTGTTTCCAGACAAAATATATTTTAAACATCAACCAATAACTCTAAGAATGCTATAAACAGACGATAAGAAAATACACAGCTACAGAAACGCGTCATTAAATAATTACGTGGTTACATGATTAAATTTCACCACGACATGTTTAAGATTCCTTTCCATGACACTAGCGGCTGTTACAACATGCGCTAAATGAAGGAGTTTCTATGGAAATGAGTTCTTGGGCCCGTGTTCAGAGGCAGACTTTCATAATGTTTGTGTGGTTGTAGCGGGCCTTACTCCAGAAAGTGAAATGAAGCTACAGTTTCCTAAAGAAGACGACCTTGTGCTGCTTTGGCTGCCAGAGAACATTGGCTCATACACACATGACAGACCAGACTTCCATGAACCACAGCCTCATGTTGGTTATGTGTCCCGGTCCAGTGTTTCCAGCAGAGGTCCAGGTGTGGGGCTTTTGCTCTGGTACTCATGAGAGTTGTGTACATGGTGTCCACTCTCTGATCTTACCCTCTGTCCCCCCCGCAGGTCTGGTTCCAGTGCTAAACATGACTGTTCAGACTGGTGGGAATGTTTCTTCAGTGAATGGGCAGCCTGTGAAGTGTGAGGTCATTGGGTCATTGATCAGCACATGTCGGGAGTTTCGAGCACTGTGTTTACTGAGAAACGGACCAATGTTACGATCTCTTCTTGCTCCACATGAGTCATATTTGACACACCGTCGGGATGTGCAGATAGACATGCCTGTGAGTTTGGGAACGGGTGCTGTTCCCTAAAGTCTGTTATTCAGAAGAATGTGTTTCTTGACTAACAACTCTGCTGAGAAACTCCAGTATATTCAAGTTTGGTAATGCAGATGCCTGGACAGTGATTGCAGTTGTGCTGCCCCATTGTATATTCACCTGTTTTCCTGTATGAACCTTTTTTGCATTTCCGTGCAGGAAAAATTAACTTGTTCAGGATTGTCTTCAAATTGTTGTTACCTGTAGGATTATTGTCTGTGTCTTGCTGTCATGGCAACTGACTGAAATGCATTTTGGAATGCGGTGGTGTGTAAACTCTTCCTGCATTCATGTGCTTGAGTGGATGATCTTTCTGCATAGGAGACTCCTTATGTTTTAAATGTGTTTGTGGGGTGCGTGTGTAAACCTGTAGATAAAAGGATTCATAGTGGAGTGTTTGAGACCACAAACCACATTCTCTCACTCTGCTGTTAAGGAATACAACAGTGAACAGTCCAGAGCAATAGCCTGTGCTCTTGCCATGATGAAGAGAACACAGAAGACTCCACAGTTTCTGCTGATTCATGGTCCTCCAGGAACCGGGAAGAGTAAAACCATCAGTGGCCTGCTGTACCAACTTCTGTCGGTCTGTGGATTTGTGTTGAACGTGTCAGTCATCATGATCATCATGCAGTTTCTTTTGTAAGCTTTCTAAGTGTCTTTGTTCCTGCGGTTAGAGTGTTAACAGTCCTGTACCAGCGGGGAACTTTCCATCCAAGTCCCGGAGGACACGAGTTCTTCTGTGCGCTCCCTCTAACGCTGCCATCGACAGTCTGATGAAGAAAGTCATTGTGCTGTTCAAAGAGAAATGCTGTAACAATACTGTACAAGGTCAGACGTCCCAGAATCCATGAACACGCCCCTGTTTGTGTCTCTGCCACGCTCATCAGCACCCGCTCAGCCTTGAATTGTTTTGTGTGCAGGTAATTGTGGTGACATAAACTTGGTGAGGTTGGGAAGTGAGAAGACCATGTCGAAATCACTGAAAGCCTTTAGCCTGGACCACCAGACCAGAGCCAGAGCACGTAAGAGATGAAAGCAGCCAACACAACACGACACGAGTCTCCTCGACACTCTTGAGTGGATGTACATGTTGTGTGTGTCTGTAAGTTTAGAGCGAGCCCAGCAGACTGTAGAAGCTGATGTACAGAGGCAAAAGGGGCAGCTGGACCAGAACATTGACATTCTCTCTCAACACTGTGCAAGGACCAGTAAAGATTCTCTTGAGGTAAAACACCCTCCACAAACACTGAGGGTGATATAGAAACAACAGCTTTCCTGTTAACATTTAAAGTGGTCAACATAAACAGTTACAATATAAGCATACGTTTAACAAATAGGTGTTGTGTTAGTTGTTTGGTATATGGAACTATGGCTTTCTTTGTTTTCTTAACTTATGGCCCTTTAATGGCTGGTTAACAGTTCAAGAAGTTAACTGAGAGGAAGATGCAGCTTCTAAAAGAGAGAGAGGCACTAAGTCAAAAGATTAAAGAGGTAAACTATCATATCTAGTTTAACTTTACTCTTATAACCATCAATATTATGACAATATTATATTATTCTCTGTCTGTCTGTCAGTATTGGGGTAAGCGTCAGGAATCTCAGACCCTTGTGCTTCAGAACGCTCATGTCATCTGCTGCACGCTCAGCACCAGTGGAAGTTCTGTGCTGGAAAACGCTTTCCGTCGCCTCGGACATGAACCCTTCAGCTGTGTTATCATTGATGAGGTGCTGACACTTTTTTTGTTGTTGTCTGTAACTGATTTAGCAGTTCTGTGTTTTATCTACAGATTTTTAATTACAGATTCTAAACCCTAAACCGTAAAATTATAAACACTCATCTTCTTTGTCTGCGTTTGCACATTTGTAGGCTAGTCAGGCTAAAGAAACAGAGACGCTAATTCCTATGCTGTATCGGTGTCCTGCTGTCATCCTTGTTGGTGATCCCAACCAGCTTCCCCCAACTGTTGTCTCCATGGTAACCCAAAATAATAATAGTACCAGCATGTCAAGAAAATTTTGCTGCTCTTTATTTTTTTATATTTTCGTATTTTTTATGACTTTAAACGCATTTAGATGGCAGCTGCTTGTTTAAAAGGTCAGAAAATCCTATGCAGAATTTAGAATCTGTGGGTTTTCTTTTTGTGTATTTGATCAGAAGGCTAAGGAGTTGGGCTATGACCAGTCTCTCATGGCGAGATTATGTAAAAGCCTTCATCAGGCCAATGTGCAGCCTTCTCCAGTTTTCCTCCTCAGTGTGCAGTATCGCATGCACCCTGACATCTGTGCATTTCCCTCCAAATACATCTACAACAACACGCTTAAGAATGACTGGTACGCATGAACACGTGTTTTCAAAATGAACTACTTTACATTTCAGGTATGTGTAGAGGGAGAGAGAGAGAAATTACACCACGCCCATTTGGGGCAGTGCAGGCAGTATGACATGGAGCAGAGGTTCAGAGTTCAGACTCATCAGGTTATTGAGAGGACTGTGTGATTGCTAAGCAAACTAAACCAGCTTGAATCTAAAGAAGTGTGTTCTTTTGAAGATTTTTTTTCTTGTTTGTGATTAAAAGCATTAAGAACTGCAGACAAAACAAAAAAAAAATCACACTTCATTCAAGAGTTTTATTACAAGATGCTATACATACTATTTGTGCTAATACAAATTTGTGCTAATACAAATGAACATGCAGGGGCGGTGGTGGTTTGGCATTTCCAAATTTCTCATCCAGTGGATAATGTGGACTTTATTTTTGTTTGTTTTTGTGCCACAGTGAGAAGGCTCAAAAGCGCTGCTGCTTCAGCTGGCCCTTCAGGCCCTACAGAGTGTTCGACGTGACCGACGGCAGAGAGAACAGGGAGGGAGAGTGAGTAACAGAGGGTTTAAGCTGCTTGTGCTCCATCACTTCACTAACTTATGCCTTGTTTTGAAGGCCGAGCCCTCTGCTGGTTACATTTGTTGGCCACATACGTCAAGGTTGTCTCATTAATTTTATATTGATTGCTTTTTTTAAATATTTAATCATAATTATATGATAATTATTGTCATTTTCTTTCTTTGAAATGTAGTGGTTGCTGTTCTGAAATGAGACAGGACATGTGGCTGACAAATTCAACCTGCGGAGGGAGGGCACATCCTGTGAAATGAGATGCAGTGATTGTTTTTCTCTATTAGTTCATTTATCAATCCTAAAGAGGTGAAGCTGGTCCTGCTGCTGTTAAAACTGCTGGGAGAGAAGCAGTCTGTGTGTGTGGGCGTCATCACACCTTATAACGCTCAGAAGCAGAGAATACTGCAGGCCATCAGAGAGCTGTGTCTGCAGAAACGCCTTCAGTGAGTCTTGCTTTTGCTCTCCTTAGAATGACACAAGATCTAAAACGCACAATAAACATTTAGAAAACCGTTCCTAAATGTTTTTTATTCAGTCAGACAATTTAGGCAAACAGATTCATAAATGATGTGCAAGAGCTTGTTTTTGTTCATGTCAGAGTAAATATGACACTTTGGGTGTGTAAAGCACTGAAGGTTATTAGACTGTAATAGTTTTTGGGGCTTTTGAACAAATGTAAACATGTTTTAGGGTGGAAGTGGACACTGTTGATGGCTTTCAGGGGCGAGAAAAGGACTGCATCATTGTGTCTTGTGTGAGAGCCAGCAGTGAAATGGGCTCCATTGGGTAAGTGCTTGTGTGTGGTGATGTTTGGGCCTCAGTACTGAACTACTGAAATATTCATGTTTCTCGTTGAAACGTTGCAATATTTTTAATTCTTCTAAGGTTTGTTGGAAATCGGCAAAGGATGAATGTAACAATTACCAGAGCCAAGTTCAGTCTCTTCATCCTGGGACATCTACGCACACTCAGGGTAACCACACGCAGCTACACAACAGCATCTATTTGTCAGTTGAGTGTCTGAGGGCAATGAAACGTGCGTGTGTGTGTGTGCAGGAGCAAAGCGATTGGGGAGCATTGATTAAAGACGCAGGGAGACGCGGGACTATAATCAGGACACATGAGCGAGATTTCCACAGCGACGCCAGAAAGATTCTTAAACAAGATACGCTGTCTCGCAGTCTCTCTCATCCCACTGTTAGCAGACCGAGCACTGTGACCTCACCTGTCACACACTCCTCTGTGAAAACAGCGCTGCCCTCCACCTCACACTCACACCTGCAGCAGCAGATGCCATGCCTCATCCCTTTGGACTGCCCTGATGACTCACGAATGATCAACAGGCCCACAGATCCACGATGGACAGAGCACCGTCCAGTCAGAGTCCAGAGGCAGGACACTAAGGGGCGGGGCTTATCAGTGTCACACCAATCAATGCACAGAGACCGTGTGTATGGTGCAAATTATCCAAATACAGGTCACTCTTCTCAAGAACCTTCCAAACGTCGCCGTTACTCATCACCAAAACCACACAGAAGATGAAATATTGATCTTAATTTTATTGATCATTAAAGGTCACAGAATTGGGGGAAAAAAGATTTGGGGGTTTTGGGGGATTTTGAGTTCAGCTATGCACTGAAAAGGTCTCTGTAATATTGACCGTGTCTTCCACATGTTCTGCTGAAAGAATTATTTTATAGCTCACAATTATATTACGCATTATGAAATAGTGTCATAATTGTTTATCATCATGAAAAGATTTTCTGTCATACTCTGTACTGCAGGTTTTGGCTGTTTAGTTCTTTTGTGTTTCTCTCCTAAAAAAAATTAATACAATAACCCCCCCCCTTCTAAGATGTTTAATTCGCCCCAAAATAACCATCAGTTGGTGTGTGAGTCTTTTTGTATTTGCTCATTACTTAATTGAATTTAACGAAGGTTATTTCAGACCCAAATTGAATTGCTTGAATGTGAGTGATTGTTTTATAATGCCTTTTTTTTTAAACTTACAGAACAAGGAAAGGGGGAATTCTGTTATTTGGGGGCTTATTTTTGGAGGCAAGTGTTGTTTTCATAACATTAATTCTAGGCATTGATTCAGCAGATGGCACTTAAAAAAGAACCAAGAACAGTTCAGTACAGAGTTTCAGTTTTAAGGTGTGTAATGGTACAGCCAGATGGCAGG
>JAZGTJ010017012.1:0-12307 GCA_036877575.1 Botia almorhae
ACTTAAAGTGATCGATAAAACGATCAAGACAGGAAATGTTTACTAAGCAGTGAACACAAAGGGAAATAAACTTACATTTCATTGACGCACTATAATATTTAGGAAAACAAACATAGGAGTCAGTCTGGAACAAAGAAAACTTGCCGCCATGGCATTGAACGCCAAAACCCGCACTTGCGCATGGCGTGCCGCTCAAGTAGGCAGCTGAGCGCGCGGGTGGGGGTTGAAGAGGCAGAGACTGAGCGCTTCGCGCAGAAACTAGAGGGAATTTTTACATAATGATTTAAATAACTACAATTATTTTTTTTAAAAATGAAACTAAAACTTGTCAGTAGATGGCAGTCTTTGTCAAATGATTTGTTTAATGATTCGTTCAAACAGTTGATTTATTCAATGACTCACTACATTCATTCATCTAACTTCTAATAGTCGTTTCAACTTGTTATCTTATAAACTTTTAAGTGTGTAAATTTTCTTTTATATTATACCAATTTAAAAAAAAAACATTTGTCATGACTTTGATAATTTTATTTTTTTTGTTTAACACGTCTGTACCCAAAATTAAATATTAACGAGTATGTCTAAAATGAATGAAAAACATTTAAAACAAATGCTCAATTTGTTGTTCAGCGTTATATTTGAATGAAAACACAGCAACAATACAGACCAACTCAGTTATTTTAAACAAAGAAATTAAACGTTTATTAACAATCGTTCTCTTGCGCTTTTGGATCATTTCGCATCATTCTCGTCAGGTGACTCCTGCAGCTCAGAGCTGAACTGACGCGCAGCGCCTAACTCTTATATGTAGCGTAACATGTCCAGCTTAACTAAATTGATTTTATTTCTATAAAAAGGCCTTGTAAAACCGACTATAGGACCAAGCCTGTGTATTGCACACTTATAACTGTGTATCGCACACTTACACTGTGTATTGCTCCTGGCAACACTCGACCCCCCCCCTTTTTTTCTCAGCCCCCCCTGCTCAAAATACGTTCCCGAGGCTATGGTTATGTTTATACTGTTCATTCTGCTGTTTACTTCACTTCCTGTTTAAATGCTTTATTTATTCATTGGTTACTGAATATGAACTTGTTACATTATATGTGTGTGTGTATGTGTGTGCATATATACTGCATAATGCACTATTGAGCCACTCAAAATTACTGCAAGGGAAATTACTTAACTGAGACAGCCCTAACACCACATGACTCCAGGGGTTTAATAAAGGCCTTCTGAAGTGAAGCCATAGGTTTGTGTAAGAAAAATGTCCATATTTAACACTTAATAAAGTAAAATAACTAGTTTCAGGAAAAAAAAACATCCATTCGGATTCAATAACTTCAACAATCTAAAATTCCACAATCTAAAAAGTAACTTGTGCAACATGTAGGACATAAGTCAAATGCATATGGCCATTTTTTCCTTTTAAATATGGATATTTCTCTTACACTAATGCATTGATTAACTTTAGAAGGCCTTTATTAACCCCCTGCAGTTGTGTGAAGTACATTTATAATAGAACCGCGCACATGTGCTGGCAGCGGCGTTTCGCTCCTTCTTTCCATGGGCAGATGCACATGTAGAACCACACACACATAACTAACAATTACTGTACATCTCTGCCCAAACAGTGGAAGGCATTTCTTACAAATAAATAAAAATAAATAATATTGTAAGCAGTGTCTTATATTTAATACATTGGCCAAATGTGTAGCAAAAGGCATCTAAAATCTAAAACAAAGTGGCTGGGTAATTGCATTTCCTTGGTAGTATACAACAATATAAAGATAGTTTAGTAGTCATTCAGACTGTCTTTCCCTATATCCTTATTGTGATGATATGTCTATGTGTAAATGTCACAACCGGATAGCCTGTTGTACACTTTGTTCATGCCTACATATTTTTCTTTGATTTGTCTTATACACTGTTATCCCTGAAGTTGTTTCAATTCAAAATTATTAAGGACAATAAACATAAACCCTAACACTTTTGCTGTATTACCAGCTTTTTTTAGTTAAGTGCACGATTTTCCTGCATTTTCTAATTCTACCTATTGGTTTAAGTTTAATTAACGTACGTAAGCAGGGTCAGTTTTGTTCGTGTTGTATATGCAGCACAGTTTCATAAACGGTTCCTATTACTTGAGTTAACAATTCGATCTTTTTTCATGCACAATGGATAATATTCCGAGTTCGATATTAAGAAAGTTCAACCTCGTGGTCATCAGCATGGCGTTTGTGTTTAACAAATGTGAACGACCACAGAAACTATTTATTACACCAGATTGTTCGTTCAAGGGTTTTTGTAAATGCAGCGCAACCTATTTAACATTTCACATTACTTTTGTATGTTAAGTATTAACAAATGTCTACAAATCAATCTTTTTCATGCATGTGATGGAAAATATTTCAAGTTAGATATTGGAAAAAAATGCAAACTAATGCTAATTCACATGGTGTTAGCCAAGATAATTAGTTACTTAATATATCTTAACAAATAAGTCTGTTCTGCCTTATCATGCTTGTTAGCTTTACAAAATGTTTGTAAAAAACTAAACCGATCTTTCATTTTAAATATAGTTTGCCTTGTGATTAACCAGATATAACCAATCTAATGTGGATTTTTTTTATACTTTGCAGGTTCCAAGAAAACCACAAGCAAAATTAAGCAAAATGTGGAAAGTACTGTGTGTTTTCGTGTGACAAAAGGGGACATTTGTTAAAACATTACAGACTCAAACATGGGAGCTATGCAAGAAGCCAACCTTTTCCTTTTCTTTTCCTTTCCTTTTCTTTTAATAGCCTTAAAATACACTTATCTCGTTTTCATACAGTATCACAGCAACAGCAATCTGTAAGACAGTTTTAAGTTAAGCTTCGATGCCAGCTTTGTGATTTTCTTGAACCATGTCAGGATACTGAATATCCAAGTGCTGACTTCATCAGTCAGAGGATGGACGTCACACTGTCTTTTAGAAGAAAAGAAGTTGTAATCGACAAACCTCCTCTAAGCCAGTTGCTTCAGCGTTGGCCAGCACTTATTTCAGAAAGTCAGGTAATGTAAAATGCTTATTTATTGTAACAAAATAAGTGCAACCCATCAGAATTTTCTGTTGTTAAATGTTTTTGGGTACTCTTTTAGGTTTACCAAGAATTCAGCCGGGTGGTTGGAAAGAATCTTAAACAGGAATTTTATGGTCTCTTGAACGTCACTGTCCACAATTGATTCAGATCTTCAGGTCAAAGAGAGGTCTCATAGGCCAGATTTTGAGTGATCTTCTTCAACAAATTAAGGTTTGTAAATTTAAGTTTGTCAGCATAATTTTAAGTCAGCCTGTTACGATTTCTTCAGGACAGAACAATAGTTAGTAGAAATTTTCTGTGACAATTTTCTTTTTGCCTTCACTGTACCTCAGACCTCAGACCTTGCTGACATGAGATGCGCTGCTATAAGAGGGCTTCCTGTTATACTTGGTGATGACCCAACTGAGCTCTTCAGACCATGCTTTGTAAGTATTATTTTTCTTTGGCATTTAAAACTTAAATGTACTCTAAAAATAATTACATTAAGTTATAGTGATCTCATCATTACTGTGTATATCATTTAAATTAATTTATAATATTTTGATAATAAAACACCTTTATTATATTAAGAAACAGACAAACATATTTTAATATTTAATTTACAGATTTGTATGCACATAATTGACAAATCATCCCAAATCACTTACACAGTACATGCAGATAACTAAAGAGAAACATGTTTGTTAAAAGTTAATCTTAAAGAATATTAGACGGCTAATTTTTTTTCATAATTTCCACTTTCATATCCAGTCTTCTGCTGATGAGGAGTCATTTCAGCATGTACCACTTGGAATTCTAACCAAAGAAAGTGAAGCTGTGGCACAGCATCTCCAGTCTTTACACCTCCATCCATCCTCTGTGGGAATTATTTTAGAAGGGAATGTTGTGATGGACAATTTGGAGAATCTGCCTCAGGCTATGTGTCTTCTCTTTGGATTGACCTACGCCCTGCATCTTGACTATCCCAAGTGTATGACCAAGACATTTCATTTCATTCAGCAGATGATGTTATGCTTGGGTAATAAGGAGCTAAAAGGCAAAGTTTTAGCACTGTCAAATCAACTCGCCATATAAGACGTTCACGTCTTCATTTTATGTGAACTATGCCTATTCGTTAAATGTTTTTGAAGCATAGTAATTCACTTTAAGAGTACATTATATGCCTATTCAGAGTTTGTATATTTTTGCCTCCTCACAGTTTGGCTAATGTTTACATGTTATATTAAACAACATAAATGTACATGTTGTGCCTATTCAGATTTTGGCAAATGTTTATGCCTTATAGTAAAGCAATAATTCATATTCTGCATCTGCCTTTAGTAAGGCAAATGTTTATGCAGTAGTATAACTGTATATGAGTACATAGTGTGCCTATTTAGAGTTTGGCAAAGATGCATAATAATGCATAGAAAAGTTGGTGAAATAATTTCATGTAAGTTACTTTTTTGAAATGTTGAGTTCGTAAATTCAAATAAATCCTTGTAAAATGTATTTTTTTGGTGGCTTATTGTGCATTGTAGAGTAAATTCTAAAAATAAATACCAACTAATTTTGACAACTAAAGCAAGTTTAGTATTTTAAATTACCTAAATGAATACATTTTAATTATTATAACAGATTATGTTAGTTCAAATAACTAAAAGTTTTCAATATAATTATATGTAAAGGTTAAGTACTTTAAACGTAAAATCTCTTGCTTGTTCAACAAGACAAAATTAACTTTTTTAGGGCAACGAGTTTCCATAAAAATTTTTAATTGAATCAACGTATACGGGTTTAGAGTGTAGAAGAGGCTCCAACTGCCCAAATAACTCTTTTCAAACCAAAACAAACAGTTGAGATGCTGAAAGAGACGATCCATGCTCTGGAGGAAAAAGTCTTTGACTGAAAAGAAAAACTTTCTCAGAGAGAGACTGGAAGATGGTAGGTTCCCCCTCCACTCCTGTGGCACAAATTGTGAATTACTGATTATTGTGCAACAGAAAAGAAAGGTTACTCAAACACGTGAAATATAAATTAAAAATAATTAACCCATACTCTCCACTTAATATTCAAAATATATAAAAACAGTTGCATTTGGTTGATTTCTGTGTGAATACATGACATGTACTTCCTGTGTAAGGAAGCAGTAAATGGAGGCAATACAGTGAGAGTCCAAACAGCTAAATGAAAACATTAAATTGCTGTGCATCACTCTAGTTGATCAGTTAACATCTTGTAAAGCAGAAAGCTGACAAGAAATTCATCATGAATACATTCTGAACTTTAAACTATCTCTTTCAATGTGAGTCCTTCATCCATAATATCAAATCCTTGGTACACCCTGCATGTTTAACTATGTTTGCTATCCAGTGGCTTGCCGTTACATTCATTCTTATGTTTATTAAAAAACATAAACATTAGGTTCAGATGTACTAGATAAATAGATATGGATAGATAAGATAAGATTAGACAGACAGACTTCTGTCTTTTTTATTTCTGTAGTTCAAGACTCAAAAAAAGATACAATTATCTGTACCTGTCTTATTTTGTCAGTCATCTGAAGATGTTGTATCAGATGTAGATGTTCAGCTGACTCCAGCCCTGATTCATCTGAGCCTTCACGAAAGAAAAAGTATAAAAAGAAACCAAAAAAGAAGAAATCAAAGAAAGCACAGGCCAGCGATTTCAAAAGAGGTACTACATGACGAGTTACCATTGTCACTTAATGTATTCACAGAGACCACAGCTAGTTTGGGTTGGGTTGATTTCAAGCCAGTGCTATGGACTTACAAGTACCTTATTTGTATATGTCAGTGTTAGTAGTGATGGCATGCTTTGTCTATGGAATGATTCATCCTTATTTGTATTTCTGTTGTTCCATGCATTTATTCCAGTACGAACTCCTGAGGAATCTGTTTTGCAGTACCAGAAAGTCATCCAACTTGTCAAAAGTGGCTCAACAAAGGGCGGATGCCTATAACAGCGTGGTGGTGGACAACAACACCATTGTCAATCAAGCACCAATTGCAGAGCTGGCTTCTGTTAATCCTGACATGTTCAAGGTCCTGAGCAGGGTTTCCGTGGGTCTTAAAGTCTTTACAAGTCTTAAATCACTTTTCCGTGAATTAAGGCCTTAAAAAGGTCTTAAATCAGACCAGCAAGTCTTAAATTCATATGATCATGGCATTAATTTTCGTGAGGGATTGTTTCCTTGTGTGTTTTGATTTTAAAGAGAAGCGAAAGCTTAATTTCTGTGCTACATGGCTTAGATCGCATGTGCTGCTTCATGTCAGTAACCCGAAGAAGAACTTGACAAACATGCGCAGATGAACCCTTTCTCCTAAGCGCGCTATTTAGACATGTAGTGCGATTGGAAGGCCGAAGAATACCTTAGAGAAATGGGGAAATGTTTATTTCAGACTAAATGGACAAAAGACAAAAGGTTTGCGGGTTGGTTGAAGTCCGTACCAGGGAATGTTTTTTAAGCTTACTGTTCAACATGTCGAAAGGCTTTCCAGTTGAGTACGATGGGAATAAAAGCAGTCGAATCACACTTAGCCAGCACCAGACACAAACGAAGATGTCACCCAGACCTTGAATATATTACAATACTGTTCTCAAGACACAACCGCAAAAATACAACGAGCGTGTCAGCTTCGTGTACGCATGAATCTCCCGCTGCAACGGACTCTTGTGGTTATGTTCGACGAGAGCCTTAACAGAAGTACCAACAACAAACAAATGGATCTGCATCTACGCTACTGGGCTGGTGATATCTCGATAGTCTCAGTATTTTGTCTTCCAGTTTCTTGGACATTCCACAGCTCAGGATTTGCAACATAATTTTATGGTGAGTTATGCATGCGCAATCTCTTATCCTGTCAGCGTTTATGTCTGAACTCATATTAACAATAATTGTAACTGTTTTACAATGGTCTAGAGCTGCACGTTGAAAGATCTCAAACTTTATTCAAATGGACATTCAGATCCAGAGAGAGCAGTTGACATGTATGAAACAGCTTAACAGTCCTTAGCTTCTTTCTGTTACAATCACTCAAATAATAAAAGTACTGGGATAACAGTTTATAGTTTAGGATATAAACACTTGTCTATGGTAGCGATAAAGATATCATTGCATAATTAGGCCAGTGGGTGGCGACAAGTGACTGGCAAAATATTTTGTCACATATTGAAAAGATTACTTCAAAATCACTGATTCGTCCAGTAATGAAACAAGTGAAGCCTTTGAGTGAGTGGTTAATTAAAGTGAGTAATAAAGTGAATAATTCATTCAACAAATGTATAAATAATTTTTAATTAGACTGAAGCAATTAAAGTTTTGTCAGAACCACTTGTATTACTTGTTATTTTGCTTAGTTGTATGTTTTCTTCTTTAGAACCGTAGAAGAATTGTGATCACTATTTAAAAAAAAATTAGGCTAAATTTATCCATAATTATGCAGCTCTGTCATGGTTAAAAGTTTTGAACCTTGTATGTCTTTTAGTACTTATGTAGTAAGGATTGACAAGCCAACATAATGATTGTTTTTAAAACCCTTGACAGCTGACTTCTCTACTCAATCAATTATTTTTTGATACCCCATTTATGAATAGCCTGGGGTCTGTAGAACAGAAACATTTTGTGACACATCCTATATTAAGTTGGCATTCTGATTTTTTTACTTCCAGGAGTATGTGGAGAAACTGAATTTACGAAATATGGTGTCTATATCAATGGACAGGCCAAACGTAAATTGGAAGTTTTTCGAACTCCTTTAACAAAAACAAATGGAGCAATTTGGAGGATCACAGCTAGCTGTTGTTGGAAGTTGTGGACTCCACACTCTGCACAATGCCTTCAAACATGGCTTTGCAAAATGGCAGATAGACAAACTGTTGAAGGCTTTACATTCACTGTTTAATTGTGTTCCAGCAAGAAGAGAAGATTTTTGTTGTGTGACCAAGTCTTCTACATTCCCTTTACACTGTGGTCATCATTGGCTGGAGAACTTACCAGTGGTTGAAAGGGCTGTGGAGATTTGGCCATCCATGGAGACATATGTTGATGCAGTCAAATCTAAGAAAATTCCAAACCCTGGTTTGTCATCCTTTGACACCATTGCGGCTTCACGAGAGAACCCCTTGATGCTTCCAAAGCTTAATTTCTTCATGGCTGTGTCAAGGACCTTTCAACCATTCGTGGAGAAGTATCAAACTGATTAGCCGGTCATGCCTTTCCTACACAAAGACTTAACTGAAACTGAAGGTAATTTGTACTGCCCTTTGTTTTACAAATGTATTAAAACATTATCCCCCTGTTTTACAGACAAGGCTTAAGCCTAGTCCAAGACTAAAATGTAAGTCTGAGCTGTTTTAACTGAAAGAAACGTGCATTGACTGATCTTAAAATATATCAGTGCCTTTGTTTTGTCCAAAGATGCACACTAGTAATGTTTTTTCCTAGGGCACGTTTATAAAAAAATACTTAAATGTCCTAAATGAACTATGACCAAATCCTGGCTTAGGCTAAGCCCTGTCTGTGAAACCGGGCCTTTGTAGTTAAACATTTGCAGCAAAATTTGGTAGAAATATATGCAGATTATATCTGTGCAATATTCAGTTATGCAATGTTTTTTTGGTAATGTGTCTTTTTAAAGAGTCTTCTAAGACGCTTTTCTAAAAAAAAACTACTGGATGTCTCTGTGGTTAAACTGGCCAGCAGCAGAGTAGGAGAGCTTGCTGTAATGATGTTTAAGAAGGACTGCATGACTTGCCTGTCAAACATTGTTCAGAAAGTGCAGGAAAGGAACCCACTTAAGTATTCTTTGGTCAGATACACATCATGTTTGAACCCAAACCAAATGAACTCAAACCCAGAGGTGTCAGAAGTATATGCCACATCTTGTGGAGAGGTTTCTTGAGAACAAGCAGCTGCCTGGCGGGATCTCAGCTGGTATTTAATACATATACACATTTGTAGAAAGGTTTTTATGATTAGGTCAGCAAGAGTAGAGTATTTGAAAAAAACTATAATAACAATACTAATTTATAATTTGGTTTATATTAATTTTGTAACTATTCGTTCCTTTATATTTCTTGGTACAGGTAATTCAATAACCCAGCAGTTTGGCAGTCTACTTCATAAATCCAAAGACAAGTCTTTTGTCTCTTTCTGTCCCATGACCCAACGGCTTGATACATTTTTACATGGTGTCATCTGTGGATCTTACAATCTTTGGAGCTTTGGACCTTCTGCAAAAAAAGTCCTGCTTTTGTCTCATGGTCAGGCAACGGTCGAAGGGGATTTTCTGTAAACAAGGAAACAAGTAGAAACATTGAACATGAAGGAAGACACAGTAGTTGCACACAGGCTGATCTGTGATTATGTCAGGGTATCAGGTGGAATTTTGAATGTGCCTTTATCAAAAGAGTTACTGAATGCAGCTAAATCCGCAAGATCAAGATACAGACTCCACCTGGATGAGGAGAGAAAGAGAAAGCTAATGTCAAAAGAGGAAGGCAGCAGAGGAAGACATTCAGCACCTGAAAAAAAAAAGGCTGATGTTTGTTCATCTCTGGAAAAGGATGCTGACCTCTATGCTGAAAAGGCAGAAAGGAAGTCCGGAAGTCAGATGGCACAGCTCATTAGCAAATCAAATGTACTGCGGAGATGGTTAAAAGATAAGCAGAAGGAAAAGGAGGATTTGGAAGAAGAAATTGCAAAGAAAGTTGCTCAACTTGGCCACGTTAACTAATGTTTTGGTGCAAAACATTGATTCTTTTCAGTATTGGCAATACTGATGAATTTGAAAGAAATTCTTCAAAAGAAGTCTTCAAAAGAAAGAAAGCTAACCTTTGTACAAAGTGTATGGTCCTTTCAAGGACAAGAGATTAGAATTGAAGGATTAGATGGAGGTAAAGTCTTAAATTTACCCTTAGAAAACCTGCAGAAACCATGCTGAAACAGTCTGCAAAAATGCGGAAAAATGTGTGGCTCAATGCATCTTAGAGCCAAATGCAAGTCAGATCAGTGCCATGAAACAAGCAAATAACCTGCTAGACATCCTGAAAAAGTAAATGTCAGGATGTTTTAAGCAGTGTTGTTATTAGTTATGACTGCATTTGGTACAAAATTACTCTAGTGAGTAAATAGTATCTAGACACTAAATATGTCCCATACTTCTAAAGATATTTGAAGAAGTGTTGTTACCGGTTAATGACTGCTTTTGTTCTTCTTTTAATTCTTGTTGTAACAAGAATTTAGAATAATTATCTCCCCTTTTTTATTTAATTTTTTTTCTCTTTAGTACAACTCTGCTAATAAGCTAGTTTTTTTTTTTTTTTTTTTTACAGTGTTAAGGCCAAAGAAAGGAGAGTATATATTTCATGTTTTATAAATGTTTTAATTTGCTTTAATGTATGTGTTATGGAAACGTGTTCAGAAAGTACTTGAACTTTAATCTGCATTTAATAAATGGCTTTTATAAATGTAGTGATGGTCATTAATTAATTATTAGCAAATGGTTTGCGAATATATCATTATGTTGTGACTTTACTTGTTGAGGCACATCATTATTAACTCATTTAGTATTAACTCATTAAATCATTTAGTAATTGTAGTAATTTACACATGAATTTGCACAAATACTGCAGTAATTAATCATATATTAATGCATATTACTTTACCTGTTTTGCCTGGAAGTTAAAATACAAGGTTTTGGCTCGCTGTTGTAATTAACAAGTTAATTAACACTATTAGTTAATAAAATAAGTTACTAGGTAATTAATCCACAATTACATATTTAATTGATAACAATTCATACATGAACTAATATATTAATCAGACAGACTCTTTATTAGTTGCTAATGTGGCAATCATTAACAAATAGCTTAGATAATCATGAGTTATACATTAATTCAGTATTATCTGTGAATTAGTTAAGCATGAAGGCTTATTAGTAATTATTAAACTCCAGTAGGATGTTTTCTTCAGTTTAAATATCGGATAAAATGATTCTTTTTTTTCTTTAATATAGATGTTGTTGGGTCATTGATAAATTAGTAATGACAAAAAATGTATGATAACCAATGTATTTTTTCACTAGTTCGCTATGTTAGCTATCATAATGTTACCTTGCTTGTTTGGTTGCTTGATTAATACTGTAGCTTGTTGGATAGTAAGTCACACACTACAACTAACAGCGATAAGCCTGTATGTGAACTGAATGTGCTAATATTATAGATCTACTGTTGTGTTGGGTTTTGCTCAATATGATGTTAAGTGGCAGATGACTGAGATGTGGCTGATTACTGAGAACATTACTGATAACATGACTATTGTGAGTCACGGTCATAGCGCCACCAACTGGCAACAGAAAGTGTCATTGTCACTAAAGTGCATTACTTAAAACAAACTTTAACATGGCTGATGTAAACTTCTAGAAGGGTTTGTGATATTTTAAATTATGTGGCCATGGTAATGTATCAAACTTTAAAACTACATTCAGATGTTATGCTTAACATGCTTAAAATGGCATTAAATTTGGCACACACTTCACAGCGGTCATTAGGTGTGGGTAAAAGCTTAGACATGGGCGTTGCTTGAAACAGTGTTTGAAAGAGTCCTCTTTAAGTTGCTTCATACTTGGTCAGAAAAGTGAAGAGTGATTATCTTGAACAGTGTTGCTATGGCGAGGCAATCAATTTATGGCAATAAATAGAACAGTATGTGTCTCATATCCTTCGTGTGCATTTAGTGATTAGTGAACAATATTTGGTTTGGTGTGGTGGGCTGATCACAATGTAGCTATCGTGAGTCACAGTTATAGCATCACCAACTGGAAGTAGGAAGTGGCACTTATGCCATAACAGTTATTGTACAAATTGAACAAAAATGCTATACCTGGTTAAAAACAAATTGTTTCAGCATTTTTGTAAATATATGGGAAATATATGGATTATATAAGTAGTAAATATCTTACACTCTCTGTCAAATAATGATTTATGACCCCTATCCCTCCCCTGTTTATGACGCCCCCCATTTCCATTTCCACCTTTCCTGACTTCCTCCCCTGATTAAGTTCCTTTCAACAGTATTGTAGGCAATAAGGTGTGAAAGTTTAGATGGGGTGTGAAATGTTTCAATGTGTCTGTGTTCTTGATTCCCCAATTTGTTTGTCGTCCTGTTGCATCTAAAGTTAAAACAAACCCTGTGCCTCCCCAACTTGTTCTTCCTGCTT
>JAZGTJ010017013.1:0-12307 GCA_036877575.1 Botia almorhae
CACTCCCTCTCTCGATTCGATCCAGTGCAGATCCACAGAGGTTTATAGACATTTGTGGCTATATTGATATTCAAATATTTATGTTCCTTTTCATAATTTAAATACCTGTAGATAGTTTAAATTGAGTTCAAATTAAATTAGCAATAATTTACACCAACAACATGGCTTTTCCTGAGTTTCATGAATAAAACCCAACGTTTTCACACATGTAAATTATGGTTAATCAATCTCAATTAAATCAGGAAGTCCATTTTGTCTTCAGGTTGTTGTTGGAGAGACACCAGCATCAAAAGTTCTGGTTCAGGTCACTCTGTCAGGTTGGAGGATCAGTGCTGGTGTGCTTTCTCCAGTGGCCGTCCGTCTCTGTGGTGTCAGGACAGAAATAGCAGGACTGCTGTGAGTCATGACTGCACAGCCGAGCGACTCTGTCACACACAGGTGCAGAACCTGTTAGCCTCACACATTCTGGAGTTAATGTAAGACCCTGCAGCACAGTGAACATGTGGAGAACTTGCTATCGTTGCTGTACTAACGCTGAACATGTGAGCAGTCACACGTACGATACTGTGTGCATTTCTATTAGCTTTAAACGAGCTAAGTATTGAAATTAGCATGCTAACAGCTGTATGTGTCCCATCCCTGTGGATTTGTTTCGTTCAATGTTAATTCACTTTCGTCTGATGTTTACACGGTTTCCAGATTATTAAAGTCATGGAACGCTATCAACAAGCGACAGCTAGATTTTTTGGTATGTTTACATTAAAGGTAGGAAAGGCAGCTTCAGAGAGACTAGCAATAGCAAGCTAGCTCTGAAAACATAAGGTCCCGCCCTCCCTTTAGAGCGCTCTCCAAAGCCACGCCCCCTCCAATACACACGAACATATACATTGTTTGAGAGACAAGTAGAACATCCAATCATTGCATTCAGATCGAGGGCTAATTGAACATATAAAGGCTGAATAATTAGTCTGTCGGTTTCCACCACTTTGATCCAGTCAGGCCCAAAAATGATACGCAAAAATGATAATCAGCCAATCACAGTGTCTCACCTTTAGTCACATGACTTTTCACCAGTATTTGCCCCTCCCACATCAAGCATTCATGTTGTGCTTTGTTTACACGCTATTTGATCTCGTTGTTTGATTTTGCAGTATTCGTTTAGTACTGTTCATTATTTTCTCATCCATCATCTTTGTTTTGGAAGGCACTGCCTCTCTTACCTCCTTAGAGACACACACACACACACACACACACACAGAATCACAGATCAACACAAATGTGATACTGTCAGGTAGCACCCTACCAGCACTCTGTCTCTTCATCTCTCTCTCTCTCTCTCTCTCTCTCACAGAGGTCAGGGTGGTCTCTGTCTCTTACACACGTTTTCAGCAGTGGGAGGCATTGCAAGGTGAAGACACATCGGTTGTCGTTGTGCTGAGTGAGAGAGAGAACGAAAGAGAGAGGGAGGGTGGCGGGAGAGAAAGACAGGAAGGGTGAGAGACAGAGAGAGAAAGAGAGAGAGAAGCTGTGTTCTCTAGTTTGCCGGATTGCTCGCACACTCACACTCGCTGTCGACGCATGTGCCCGTCGGATGAGACTGGAGCTCGGCTGCTGGTGTCAGGCTGAGGGGTGTGTGGAACATGAACATAATGAGAACCTTCCCTCGCTTGCTTTCAGATACGGGCCAGAAGAAGACGCCGGAGAAGAAGGATGGAAGACGGATGTCATTCCAGAGACCGAAGGGAACCATCGAGTACTCGGTGAGTGAGAAAATCAGCCTCTTTCCCTTGTTGTTTACGCATATGTGTTGTATGTGTCAGTGTCGCTTAAATGATCAAACACAGCTCTGACAACGGCAAGGTCAAGGGTTCGAATCGCACTAAACACACCTACTGATAAAACATAAACCTTGAATGGAAGTGGCGTTGTATAAAAGCTTCCGGCGAATGCGTAAGCAAGCGCTGTAGGGTCTTACCACGGCGAGCTGCGCTGTCGTCTCAGGCTTGTTTACTTTTAGCTGGTGAGCGTGAGAATTCTCCACATGTATCTGCTACATTTCATTCAGAGTTTGTGTGCTTGTGGCTTTGCTAAATAGTTTGGGATCATCACAACGAACAGGGCAAAGCAGAGCAGGTTTTTTGTGCGTTTAGCGTGAACAGAGCTGAAACAGTCCTTGAAACGGTGAATGTTTACATCGCTGCCGAGAGGCTGTTGATTTTTTCTCTTGCTCCGCCGGCTGTGTGCGATCGCCGTTTATCAACGCACATTCCAGCAGAGAGTTCGCGAATGACCTTCCTTTCTCATTTGCATCTCTATTGATCTGTGTGGCTTGTGAGAAAGACAGCGTGAGCTTCGACTGTGTGTCTTAAGAGCTTGTTGTGTTCTTGAAATGACCCTCAAATTCCAGCTGCGGGCAGAAAGCCTCTCGTCTCTCTCCCTGGTAACAGAGGAAGCGTGTGTGTTGACGTGCGTGCTGGAGTTATGCCTGGAAGCGAGAAAAGAGGAGGAGAGGGAAACTGCCGGTGGACAGAGCTGTCATTTGTGCAGCAGATTAGAAATTAGACTCATTTCGTAACTGGCACCAACTGGCAACTGTAGAATCTGGTGTACATGCTGTCATCGTCGTCCTGTTTCCAGACCGTTCGGTTCCTCCCCAGCAGATCTGAGAAGGTGTGACACCCTCTCTCCCAACACACATACATTGGGTTTTTTATGTTTTATGGGGACATTTCATACACATAATGGTTTTTATACTGTACAAACTGTATATTCTATCCCCCTACACTAACCCTACCCTTAAACCTAACCACCACAAAAAACTTGTTTTAGATTTTCAAAATGGATCATTCTGTATGATTTATAAGTTTGTTTCCTTATGGGGTCCTCAAAAATGTCCCCACAAGTTAAAAATGTACTGGTATTCCTATACTTGTAGGGAATTTGGTCCCCACAATGTATTGAATACCAATACACACACACACACACACTGTAGATCTGTCTCTGTCAGCCTGAAATGACTGACAGGACCTTTGTTTCCCCCTGCAGAGTGTGAAAAATGGCCAGGGTAACATCGGGGCATTTGTCACAGGGCATCAAGGGCTTGTCATGGGGTTGTGTGTGGTTTTGGGGTGGGCTGATGGGGGGTTAACTAACCCCCACCCCATTTTGTGTTGAGTTCATTGAAATGCATTATGGGATTGCCAGCTACATCCAATGATTTTGGCCAAATGTAGGTTTCTTAGAAGGCATAATAATTATGCTGCCTGCCTTTTGGCCGAAGGGATTGCTATTATCTTTAAAGAATTCTTTGGCTGCAGTGGAAAAAAATATAGCCAGAACAGAAGTCTCTTCTAAACAGAAGTCTCTACTAACTGTTAACGACAGTTAGCTGACAGGACATGCAAATTTTACTACAGCTAGCACTTCCTCTCCAATGTCCACCTATCATCAGATTATTTATGAGTGCTGGCTAAACTTCACATTGATTATGGGATCATAGGTAAAGCTTTATATTGTGTCTTCCACAGACTTATTCCTTTTGACCTAAATGCTGCATTTAGAGAGTTCTGTAATTTGTGCATTTACTAAAGCGTCAGTCTGTAACTTTGGGTTAAAAAAGAACAAAAATTGAGCAAGTACATAACAGATCGGTGTTAAAAACGGTCTCATTATCTTACCTCGATTCACAACGGTAAGTTTATAATAATGATTTATCATTTCAGCTGTTGGGTCAGATTTCCCAGGAAATGTCAGTTTGGCTTCATATAACAAAATGCATAATGAAAAGTGCGTAAAGTAACCTGCAATTTTACATTTTAAACAGAGGTGGCGGTAAAGGGGCAAAAGTTACAGATTGCAGCTTTAATTCATAACAAATTTTAATAAATTACAAATGTACTGCTCCCTAATTTGCTCTTTCATAGCTCAAAAAATACAGTGGAGATCTCAAATATATTTCATATAAGATGTCAGCTTTCTCCAGCTTTTCATTGCTTTTGGATTACAGTGTTTATTTTCTCAGGAATCGATAAATCTGCACCTTAAACTGAGATAGGAGAAAATATCGTATCGTAACATCAGAACAGTCACTTTAACACTTTCCAGAGAAACTTATGGGGGATTGTTTACCTCAGGAAGCTCCACATTAGTCTTGTATTGAGAAACAATCTCGACCTCAAGAGAGGTCGTACAAGAGAGCCCATCTGCTCAGCTTCGCCGGTCAGCGAGGTCTGCCTATTGGCTATTCTGCATCCAATTAAAACAGTGAGAGACTTCGGGAGAGAGCGAGATAGACTGAGATCTCAGTGTCTGGTTTAATGCAAACTGAATAATGGAAATACAAAAACAACTGTGCGATTCAGCTGCGGTTCACCTCAGAGGACACAATTAGTGATGCTGCAGGGACTCTAAAGATGCAGATACAGCGTTAGTTATTAGCATTGAGGTTGATGGCACGATGCAGGATTGTGTTCTATGGAATTCATTGAAACACTGAAACATGTCGTTTCCTCCTCAGTGCTTCTGTTTAAAATTCATTATGCATGCCACACAGTGTGTACAGAATCAATAGACGTTCCATATTTAACATTTTATAGCTAGTATTTATCAGTGGCAGATCTCAGAACTTTTAACAGCCCGTAAAACACTTTTCAAACTATACATGACCTCAGAATTGCCACTAAACACAACCTTCTCCTCCTCCTCTTCTCCTCCTTCTCTCCTCTGCTTCTCCTCCATAATTCTTAAACACACAGTGTGGGGTGGGAGTCGGGCATGTTTGTGGGTTTGCAGAGGTTGTGTGTTTATTTTCCTTTAACGCTGAAGTGTTTGCAACCTATGATAATATATTCATATATATTGTTATTCATGTAAAATGGTATTTTGTGACTACCTCAGAGAATACCACAGTATTCATGAGGCCCAAAACACTGTTTTGTTTTTTAGTAGGTGTTGCTGTTTCTGAACACTTAAAAATAAGGAATGTCAATATCTCGCCAAGACCGCTAAGCTAAATTTAGTTCTTTAAGTGATCGCAAACGCCATTAGCCAGCGTGTGCCGTGAGGGTCGTAATGACGGCATCGCTATGGCAACATGCCACAGCAATTCATGTCCCCCGCAGTATGGAGCCCGTCTGATCTGACGTTTACTGGAAAGTCATTCTAGTCTGATGAACGACTGTGTGTTCTTAACACATTGTAAAATAAATATGTTTATATATCGTTTCAAGAAAATAAATGCGGTCCTATTTCAAACAGTACAGGGAATACAGCACGGTATTGTGCACAACTGGAATCATTTCCATCAGTTCCATGCTCATCATGCAGGAAAGTTCTGAAATAATAGATTTTCACTATAACATGTGGGTCGAATGAGTAAATTAATTCATAAACGTTAAACAAATCAAATGTTTATTAGACGCTATTTCAGAATGATTGCCTCTCTCTCCTCTCCGGAGAAGTTCATTTTGCATGTAAATAAACATGTTTTGCTTAGTTCTGAACTTGGGCTGCTACGTAAAGCTGTTAAAAGTCATCAATTTATAAAACCTGTAAATTCGACGCAACACGTGGCTGCACTGCACAAAGCTAGCTGTGAAAAAACAATTGCTTGCGTTAAAATCAATGACTGCATTTCCACTGCGACAGAAGAAACTCACCCGGACATGCGATACAGTACCCGGACATGCGATACAGTATCCGGACATGCGATACAGTACCCGGACATGCGATACAGTACCCGGACATGGGATACAGTACCCGCACATGCGATACAGTGCGCGGACATGCGATACAGTGCGCGGACATGCGATACAGTAGCCGGACATGCGATACAGTGCCCGGACATGCGATACAGTGCCCGGACATGCGATACAGTGCCCGGACATGTGATACAGTAGCCGGATCTTCTTTATGTTTACAGAGGGACATTTCTGGTGAAATCATACTCAACAGCTCATTATTATAAACCTAATGTTGTGTATCAGGATAAGGTCAGGATATCGTGTTGAACACAAACATGTGTTTGGATTTGAGTACTGTTGGGACACATCCGAGATCTTAGGTACTGCTGGTAAACACAATAAGTCTCTATGCATTTAAGAGTTATGTTGTTTTTATGTCGTAAACTTCATTTTTGGTGGATATATTTGTGCAACAGGATATAAAATCTACCTGTATCCATCTTTTTGAAATCAGAGAACAAGGTTGAATGGACTTGATCGGTCTACAGTTCCTCCCTCCCATAGGAACCCTCAAGTCTCTGATGTCTAGGAAATGTTGACGTTAGTCTAGAATGTTCTGTTGACTCAGACTGCTGCGTGTGTCTGTTCCAAACTCAAAAGACCGGCTGAAACTGTCATTTCTGCTGGCATTACTCATGTTGTATATTTAGCTGATGTTTTATCTTTAGAAAGAGGACAGCACACCTCAGCGGGGTTTCCGCTCAAATCTGAGTGTGTGTTAGGAAACGTGGGCACGGAAAACAGAACGCATCTGTATTACGAAGCAGATCATAAAGTCTAACAAAAAGAGACATTAGCGACCAGTCAGGCCAGGTTGTGTTTGTTCTGAGAGAAAGCTACAAATAAATAGCCCCCAGAAAAACCATTTTCATAAGCCTCGCAGGGAATCGCCGTTCTGTGCCAGACAGACCGGATGAAAAGACGCCTCTAGTGCCGGGACGGTGGGAATATCAGCCACTGACATTTTCATCGGGAGAAAACTCGGTTTGTGAGAAACGTGCGTGCTGGTTTGTGAGGAGGTTCTTTTCAAAATACACAAAACCTCACAAATGTTTCATTCACAGTACACACGGCATTATATATGCTCGTGCTGGTACAGGAAAAAGTCTGAGCGATGAAAAAATAATATCACAAAGAAACATACATATTTATTTGCGTGGTTTGTGGAATAGTTTAATGTCATTTGCATGCAAATGCGACAGAAACGGATACAAAAAGGGATGCAAACAGAATGAAGTGAATGCCAGTGGTCTCGACACGCTGTTTAAAGGTGACAGGATTACTGAGCCCGGATGTGATCATCACACAGTCCATCTCACATGAGACACACTCATATCAGACAGACAGTCTCAGAACTATCTAGAAAACTTTACATCAAGACATATTTACAGTCGTCTGACTGACCTGGGGTCAGTTGTTTAGATCGTTCTGTGTTGTTCAGTAATGTGACGTTTTGAATGAATTTTGATCCACACAACATGTGGAAAGGGGAACAATATATATATATTTGGACATCCATTTGGTCTAACAACAAGAAAACATGACGCATCTGTTATTTTCTTTTCTCTGTTTGTTGGTTGAACAGGTGGAATCACGGGACACCCTCAACAGCATCGCTCTGAAGTTTGACACGACCCCCAATGAACTCGTTCAGCTCAACAAACTCTTCTCCAGAAATGTGGTCCCTGGACAGGTGTGTGTCTCTCTCTCACACTCTTTCTTAATATTAACCTGAAATGCTCTTTACAACTTAATATCTTAAGCTCTTTAGACTTCCATAATCGATTTGTTTTCCCTAAAAAGCATATTTTTGATGTTGTGTTTGTTGTGTGTTTTATGTTTTGTCTTGACCTCCCATTTATAAGGCCCAATTTTTACTGAATTGACTCGTGGTTCAGTAGAACTTTCTGGAGAACGTCTGAGTTAGATCTCCACTGAGCATTGTTAAAAATGTCACACTGTTAAATATGGTGCAACAGTGTATCAGTTATGACTGAGGATGACATTATACGGATAACCTCACAATTTCTCAGTTAGATGCGGTGATTAATGACTTCTCCAGTCAAAGCAGGAGTACTTATGAGACAGCTCCAGTATTGTCCTCACAAAACATGCCAAGTTAGGCAGTACCAATGTTCAGAGTGTTTATAGTCACGTGGCTCTGATGGCAGTAATGAGAGAGTTATGGATGGACTGCTGGAGATGGGTGGCCGTCGCTTGACACAAGGCAGCTGCAGGGCTCTTAGTGCGCTCACGTGACCCAGCGCTCTGACTGCTGTCATTAGCATAATCCTTGCCAACGCTCCGGACCACTGAACAGCCCTCAGCACTGACTCCACTGCCCCCGAACTACTGCAGATCAGACTGCAGTCAGAAACATCACGCTCGGTGCTTTGAGCTCAAACCATTTCATTACTCACTTCTTCTCTGATCTTTGTGTTTGTGTGTGTACAGGAAGTGACTGTGTGTGCGCGTGCGTGTGCGTGCACGTGCGTGTGCGTGCACATGTGTGTGCGCGCGTGTGCATGTTTTTTACAAACAGACAGGTGTTTGTGAAGTGCTGTGGTTGTGTGTGCAGGTTTTGTATGTTCCTGACCCTGAGTGTGGGTCCAGTGTGGGCAGCTCACCCTCGTTCAGTCCCAGCAGCCCCCTCTCCCCCACCTCCTCAGAGGCCGACCTGGAGAAAGCCACCACGGTACGTGACATTTCCCTCAAAGCACCACACATGATCTCAGGTTAACCCAGCGCTCCTGAGGGACTCGCGCACGCACACACCCGCTCTGACCGCAAACAAACAGTAGCGTGTTTTGATGAATGCTTGTTCACAATACAAACAAGAATGAAAGTGCATTTGATTTATTTTGGCATGATTTGCTCCGTTGTCCGCAGTGTGTTGGGGAATGGTTTTCAGGAATTTTTCAGGAATGGTTTGAAAGACGCTTAGTGAAGAGACATGTTTCCCCTCAGCTGATCGGAAAAATGACAGTACTGCAAAATTCCATGATGTTGTTGAGGTTGTGTTTCAATGTGATTATGGATGGAATGCCAGTCGTCTCTAGACAAACAACGAAAGGTCATCGGGTTTTAAATAATGCAAGAGCTGAATTTGATTCAACCGGTCATTTGTTACGAGTTGACAAAGGACAGATAAATATGTGATCTGTTTAAACCGCACACACAGATAACTTCTGCATATTTGCTTTTAAACAGGTTTTGAAGTCACCGGGCTGAAATAAATTCAGGGCTGTGGCTCCTCACTGTCAGATGTGATATTTACACAGCCAGTGTAGTCAGGTGTCACTGTGTGAACATCCCCTCATGTACAGAAGCTCGTCTGAATCACTAAGAAACGTGTCATCCACATGATAACCTGTTTGACCTGCTGGACGCTAAATCTAAATCAAATCTTGATCATTTCAGCCAGCAAAGTAGCTTTCAAATGTTCTTAATGGAAAATATTTCATATACGGCTGAACCGTCGTGCAGAAGCAGCTCGTGTGCTGGTGTTAAACGCTGTAAATGGAGGACACAGTTGCGCTGCGGAGAAAAGCTTTCACCTTTAGCGCCTTATAAAAAACAGGCAGCTGTACCTTACACTCCTGGTCTCCATGGTGACGGTTCTGGCGGAGATGCGTTCCTTTCCTAACATTTGAGAACTCACCTGCCTCTGTACACAGTGCTAGTGTGTGCTAGCGGAGTTTTTCTCTTGACTGTTGAGGCTGTTTCTTTGGGGAAAGGAAGCTGTGATCTGGTTTTACAGTCTGAGACTGTGATGTGACAGAGATAAAATAAAGCCATCAAAACAGACAGATTCATGCTGTGTTTCAAAACCAAATACGCTCTTTATCTAGACAGCATCATAGGCTCTAGGTAGCAAGGTAACGACATACTGTTTTATTGTTATGTTATTTGTTTTGTACTTCCGCTTACTCATAGATATGTATATATGTTTAAATACTTTGAACAGATACTCAAATTTATATGTATTATATATTTATATGATTTATTTTAATTGAAATAGCTTTTTTGTTGTTTTATGCTTCTGATGGCCTATTCACACCAAATACATTAACAATGACTATAAACCTCTCTAAATGTAAGAGAATTAGAAATCAACAGTGCAACTATAACGATACAGAGAAAAAATGATGTTAGGATCATTTCCGACCAAATGTTTTTTCCAGTTGAACGATAAAACATTGATACATAATGCTATCACCCGTTGGTGTGTTGCTAATATAGTTAATGTCATAGTTATGTTTATAGCTACTGTTCTTGGTGTGAATTACAGTATTGGTTTTTAACTTACCAATACCCGTCGGTCAAACTGTGTTATTGTGATTCTCTAATATAAGAAGCCGTTTCTGTGGCACTCATAACTACTGCATAAGTAGTTATGTAGAGAGTTCCAAATGAGTCACTTAGGAGGTTCTGTTTGAGTTTGTGTTCTACAGCAGAAGGCAGCTGCTTATGTAGGCAGTAGATATCAGGGCAGATCACCAGGTTTTGGAACAGGGCCTACAGCATGTCTCACCATCACAACAGACAATTCATTGACCTTGTCAGCCAAACAGAGTGATGTCTGTGCACACTACACACTGAGCGGTCAGGAGACAGCAGTGTTAAACGCAGAGTGAGAACCAACCAGATGTCGTTTAAGTGTGTAATGCAGAGAAATCAGATCTCTTTTCCCACACTGGAATGATCCTTTAATTATAGAGCCATCAGAGGCCTGCAGGCTCGACCTGTTTGAATTATTAAAGCAAATGTCCTGGAACGTCCGTGTCTAATGAAGAGCAATAGTAAATTGTGACCACAGAAAGTACCCAGCTAACAGGGAAAGTTCTCAGATTGTTGGTTAACGTTCTCTCAAAGTTATCCCAGTTATCTCAAAGCTTTCATAAGGTTCTTCTAGTAACGTTAATAGAATATTTTCAACGTTATGTGTCAGATATCAAAAATATTCTTAAGCTGTTAGTGGAACGTTGTAAAAGCGTTAAAGAATTAACTAAATATTTGAATGTTCTTTTTTTAAGATTTTTAAGACGGTTATTATTTAAACACCTTAGTATTCACAGTCACAGTATTTTTTATGTGCATGTACTGATAGTACTGGAGAGCTGTGTGCAGTGACGGTTTATTCTTTAAACAAAACTGAAGTTTTGAGAGAACCACAGCTGAGGAATCGGCAGACATGAGTAATGAGCAGTCGGGTATTAGTCACAGTCATTAGCCTCAGATGACACACCCATGACCCGCCCACCATCCAATCAGAGACCATCGCATGCATTTCACCAATAGAAATGGCAAGCAAGGTTTTGGTTTAATCTGATTGGCTGACCTAGCACCACTTCTGAGGGTCAGGGTTCACAAATGCTCCCGCTAGCTTTTAAAGTAAAACTAATCACTGGATTTGAAAATTGTTATATCAGAGGTGTCAAATGCTTAAAAAATACAGTACAGTGTAACTATGTAAACTAGATATCCATCAGCAAAATATGATTTTCTGCTAGCATTGGTTGTTTTACATATCAGTCAGAGTGCTTTGTCTACTCTGAATGAGCGCTTCGTGTCAAAATAAAGTGAAAAGTGGACATGATGTTCTTTCAGGAGTCAAAAGCCTGGCAAGTAGAGTCCGTCAGTGAAATCTGGTACCTTTAATTTCATCTCCTGAGGTGTTTCTGCTGGTGTTTCTTGTATCATACTGAACTCATCCTCCTTTCCTGCTGCGTGCTAAATTTAGTGTGCTTCATAAGAAGATGAGCAGGAGTGAGAGACAGGCAGAGAAACGGAGGAGGACGAAGTATGAAGGCCAGTGTGTGTGTGTGTGTGTGTGTGTGTGTGTGTTTAAGAGAGAGAACCAGTGTTAATGATCACTGGCTTCTGGTATTGGCTGACACTAGGAAAGGTGACTTTGTCCCAGAGTTACTGCTCTGACTTCCTGCCCAGTAGCTTTTATTGGTTCTTGTGTCACTGAGAGCACAAGACTCTTCATACTAACCACTACAGCTTGTTATGCGGATGCAGCAGTTTTATATGTGCAGTCCAACTGAAGGACCAGATTTTTGTCTTTCCTTACTTTGTGTTTAACATCAGATTTAAATGCTTTGCCCCATGCAGAACCTACACTTGACCACCAGGTGGAGCTGCAGATTGTGGCCTAATATTTCGCAACAAATAGCTGCGTATAAACAAATGCACAGATGATGATTAATTCAAAGTGCTGTTGCTGATCATAGTTAATATTAGAATCATTTTCATTACTCAGTGTATGTCTCTTCAAAATAACAGCTGTGATGTGTCTTTCTGTGTGTGGAGCACTGTGCATTAATACTGTGTGTGAAGTTAAACTGTGCTTAAATGAAATTTGTGTAAAGTTCAGCTCTGGTTTAACTGTAATGTGTTTAGAATTTAACTGTGCAGGAATGATATATATGCAGTTAACTGTTATAAAGCTGTGTGTTGAATTGTGCTGTGTTCCAGTGGTGTATGTAAAGTTTAACTGTGCTGGAATGATATATATGCAGTTAACTGTTATAAAGCTGTGTGTTGAATTGTGCTGTGTT
>JAZGTJ010017014.1:0-12305 GCA_036877575.1 Botia almorhae
AACTTGACTACCCCTTATCAATATATCCTTTTCACATATGGAAAGCAGCTTGGACGTGTGCAAAATCTACTTTTGTGTTCTTCAGAAAAAAAGCCACTTGGGTTTAGAATGACATATTTAGTAAATGATAACAGAATTGTAGTTTTGCGGTGAACTAACCCTTTTCAGGATTGGTTCCAGCTTGATGCAGACTGAATTGCTGGGACAGTGTGTTCTCAACAGCTATCCTAGTTCCAACAGGATACTCTCCGGAATGGTGAATTCCCACAAAAATAGAAGCACATGTGGGTTCAGGAGCTTGGTGTGTGTAAAGGGAAGTGTGTGGGTGTAGTCACACAGTCGGCACAGGTATGTGCTCACAGAAGCGTGTAATTGGGTAATGTAGCAGCACACAAAGAAAATGAACCTTGGAAGATACAGACTTCAGTGGTTATTAAATGTGACAAGCTCAAGTGCAAGTAAACTGAATCAAAACATTAATTTCTAAACAAAATATATACATAAAATATTGCATTCAAATTATACATAAAAAACAGAACAATATTGCAAGTTGTTTTAAATTATTTGCCATGCTTATTTGAATATGGCATTGTTAGCTTAGCCACATGCTAACAATAAACTATTGAAAAACTATTGGAAGTCTCAAGTACATGTTCCACAAGTAGTGCCATTGAAGATATGCATATGCGAGTTGCTATGTGGTGCATTTTAAATGAGTCACCTATTAAGATTCCATTTCAGTAAGAATGCTGCCTCAGAAGGCAGCTGCCTTTGACAAGTTGATAGTAAGCCAGCTCACTAGGTTTTGGAACAGAGCTTAAAGTCTTTTCACTTCTGCTGGCAAGACATCATCCATCTTTATGCCATATTGAGGTAAGCTCACAGCTTTCAGCTGCAAACCCATGAGAGCAATGCCAGCCTGAAACAAACTTGACCTGACTTTCTCAGAGCCCGAAAAGCCCCAGCTTGTCTACACACTGTCTCAATAATGTGTAGTCAGCAGGTTTGGGCCACTGGGACCACCAGCAACTCAGATAAGAAGCCCCTGACGGGCTATCCCTTGGGTGTCTTGGCCCAATGCATGACCTTTACAGTGGCATTCCCTTGAGACACATATCCCTCATAATTTGGTCCGGGCAGTGACTGCCTACACAGACACAGAAGTCCTTCTGCATTGCCTGTCTTATATTCTATGTGCAGATTCTGACCCGCAATTACTTTGTCCTTCAGATAATCCATCATTGGAACTCACGCCACATCTCTGGGCCCTGCAATTGACCCCGCTGGTTGTGAGAGCAGCCTCCATTTAAAATGATGAAGACCTTGGATTTGTTTATTTGTCCTGGCTTTTCTCCACTCTCAGTCCATTTAAATTCAAACACTCACTCACCTTCATTCAGTTTAGTTTTGGATTTGGACTAAGAATTCCCTCTGATTTGAGGACTCTTTCACTCATACTAGATTGTTTGTGATCCAAACCCACCCAATTTATATCCATACAAGGACAGGCTGTTGATCTGTCTTTATACTAAATAACTTTGACTCATTTGTGACCTATTTTTAAGGCCAACAGTTTATTCAGTAAGAAAAATAATGTTATTGATTATATTAGAATAGAGGCATTATATATACAATCTCTGCCTAGTGGTCATTCCATTTGTCAACTACATGAAAACTAGCTTTTCACCATGTTAATGCAGGTAATCAGTCCAAAGAAAAAGAACCAAGAATGAAACAACATGCTCACACAAAGGAAGGAGTACTGAAAAATTACTCAGGCTAACATTATTGGAATTGCTGCCCACATTCTGTCACCTTAAAAACAAACAACTGCCAAAATGTTACAGAAATAAAATCTTCCTCTTGACATATTCAAAGTGTGAGTGCATAAATAATCACTATATATCATGCCTCTTCAAGCAATCTTCTAGCCCACAGAGACAGAACATCTAAATGTCACTGTATGACTCTAAGCACTGAAACCTCTCCATGCGCAAACTGATTGTAAGAGGAAGTGAATGGAAAGCTGGCAGGGGACGCATTCCATGTTACATCACAAGCCAAGCTGGCACTGAGGTGGCTGCTGGGCACTATTCATGGGCACAGGCTGAGGCACTAGACCCAGCAGGGCCAGGAAGAGCTATATGTAGCAGATGGGAGTGTCTTGCGGAGCTACAAACCTTCATAAGTCTTAGAGGAGCACTCCCCACAGTTGGACCTCCGTGATAACATCTACCCAATTTATTAGCACGTTTCTCACTAGGTGAGGCATGATGTTACAGGCGATAACAAGATTCTCTATTTTATTTTGGCCGTTTTTGTTCAGCTATACAAGTATTGTTTCCTGACATTTAAGAAAATTTCTATTTTGTTTAAGAATCTGATGTCCTTTAAGGTGTATAAAATTTGACCAACTCTAATTTGCTTTATGTCATTATTCTTTAATTAATGCCCCCAATCAAAAAGGTCAGGGCTTAAAGAACATCCCAACGGTAATTTTGAGGTAAACATTTTGATGGCATGTGTGGCAATGGAACGCGCAAATATGAACCGACTGAATAGATGTGGCAAACATAAAAGAAATTAAGGTGAGGTAAATGTGTATCATTTTGACAAGTAACAAGAAACGTGCATGTGCAAACGTGCAAGACTGACTATGCCTTGCTGTTCACCTCTCTAGATCTTCTTTGGAGGCTTTGTTTTCCCACTTATGGTTTTACATCTCAGACCATTTCAAACAATTATCGAGCCACCTAATTTGTCTCAATGACAGCTAAACAAATGCTATAATTCCAACAGGAGGTCATTATCAAGACGGCGCAGGGTAATGTATTTACTAACACCTTGCCAAACCAACAAAAAAGTGATTAAAGCTCCAGGCTACACAATTAACCTCTCAGGAAAACTCTTTCACCCATACCTCACAAACTGCAACATAATGACTGTTTAGGTCTGGGCTTAAAATGTTTTTTTTTGTGAAAAATTATAGACCACTGACATAAATAAATCCATAAATGATAAGGCGACCAAGAAACTTAAAAATAGTATAAATAAGAAAACTGAATTTACATTCTCATGAAGTCATGAAAAAGATTCTGAAGATTCTACATTTTTAAAGCACAAAACATGGTGCCTATTCTAGGCTGGTGCTTACCTCCTCAGGTGAATATAATTAGTTTTTTTTCTACAGCTATTTTTGGAAATTTTATTCGGCTGGCAGGGATTGTACCCACTTAAAACAGCTGTTATACTAATCTCAATGTGCTTCCATAGTTTTTTTTTCTGTGAATTGTTTAAAGTGTACATTTAACACCAACACTAAATTGTACATAAGAACTTTCCCCAAAAATATACAGTACACACGTTATTTTTTCTGCTGACTTGCAATATTAAAGAGCAATATTCTGTATCATTAAAGAGAAGGCGAGTTGGATTTATGCCTAGTTTCATGGGAAACAAATGCTATCACAAACTCTCTAGGCTGCTTCAAGATGATCATCCATTTACTGCATCCCATGTTCATTGCTGTAACGGTTTTAAATGCGCAAGTCACTTGCCTGATTGATGCACCGCCACAGGGCCGTGAGTGAAGATAGACTAGTTTAATTTGTGCTAAAAGACTTCAGCCAGTCTAATAACAACATTTCTCATTAAATATGATGCACAGTTCATGGGCTCTGACAGGAGACATGGTTAAGAGCCCTTACACAGGAGAATGTTTAAAGCTAACATGTCTCATTGTTTTATTTTAAAATATGTTCTTCTGCCAGCTCAACTGTAAGCAATTCATATTCATGATTTCCCTGAAAATGAAAGTGTAAATTATAGTGGTATGCAAAACAAATGGCATTGTTTTGAACCATCTGTTTCTTTAAAAACATGTTTGGTTCTGTAACTGTTTTGGAGATTCTTTTTGGACTGACTTGCCATAAAGGAGACTGAAATTGAGTAAAAGACACAATAAATAAAAAAACAGAAATAATGGGAAGAGGATCATGTAACTACAAGCATTAGCACCACAGTTTAATGAGTCACAGCATGTTTGCTCATTTCTAGGCCACGAGGATAACACCAAATGCTTGTTTAAGGTTAGTAACAGCAGTTTTGAAGAACAGCTTTGTAAGAACAGTGATGTAAGGATTTACATCACTTCCGTTAGTTCAAATGTAAAATTCTGTCATTATTAAGGCACCTTCACATTGTTCCAAACCTATTTGAATATTAAACATAAGTTAATCAAACAAACACTGGGATGTCAATCTCCAAATTGACCAACAAGTATCATGAAATTAAGTTCAAACAACGTAAATTCCAAGCCTTCCAAGTCTGCATTTAAACTGCATGTTAAGTTATGCACTCATACAAGTTTGGAAAAGCATGAGGATGATTAAATAATGACAGAAATTTAAATACATAAATATGCATTTAGTTGGTGTTACTGTTTCTTTAAAACCAAATTTACACTTCAGGCTGCCATCCATCCATTTATGGTATACAGAAAGTACCTTGTTAGTACTCATTGTCAATTGATTGCTTTTCTCCTCCTCTATCAAGCTTTCAAAGCAGACCAATGTCATGCACCGGCCAAAAGCAGATTTTCTTACCGGGTCTTGTCATAAATGAACTTTTAACTGCTGCAACATTTCTCAACTCTGACACAAGTCCCCTCAAGGTTACTGAAGTGAAACACAGTATGGCATAGTAAATAACAACACCGCGATAAAATCAATACAGTGTTCAGCACAGTAAGGCAAAATGTCACATGGGCCTACTGGTCTAGAACGGAGAATAGGAAGAACTGAAAAACCTGTTTAGTGGGAAGCCACAAAGAGAGGCGCATTATGTAACCAGTCACAGCCTTCACCCGGTTTTAATTATTCCAGGTCCTATAAAGCAGAAGCAGATCAATGCTTTTACACAATCTAAATTAAAGAAATAGTTACTGGGATAACTATCATTATTTTGTTATCCACATATTATTACCCTTATGTTATGTGTGTGGAACAATCATCTGTAACAGGGGTATCAGACTCAGCTCCTGGAGAGCCAGTGTCCTGCAGAGATTACCGCCAACCTGCCTGGAAGTTTCTAGTGATTCTGAAGACCTTGATTGTGTGAATTGTAATAAGGGTTGAAGCTAAACTCTGTAGGGCACTGGCCCTCTAGTTTGACACCCCTGATCTATACATTCTACAAACCTGCTTTCCCCATGCATATGGAGCACATCTTAGCACAGTCAGGGTACACTCTGGACAGATGGTTAAACTCACCTATGGGCAATTTAGTGATTGCAACTCACCCATGCTGATACAGTGAGAACATTCAAACTCAACACAGAAAGGTCTTCTGGACTCAAACCCAAAACCTTTTTGCTGTGTGGCAACACAGCTGCCCACTAAGGCAGAAAGTGGAACGTAATTTTAACCCAGTTTTTTCCAATAAAACCGTTTCAAACCAAGTATATGGGTGTGTGAAACTCAAAGTGGGACAGTACAATAAATACAACCCATGCAAGCTTTTTATATAGAACAGATGCACAATTAACACTAAACAAATAACAGCATAAGATTTGAAATTACATGAGGGTGAGTGACAATGATGAATTTTGAATGAATTTTTGTTTCACTGTTCCATTAAAATTGCCAAGCCCAAATCTTGATGAGGCAATAATCTTCTTCACAAACCAAAGGCAAATTATTATCCATTGGAAATCAATGACAGGCACTTATGCCTGACTGCTTCTCTTGAGTGGTCGAGCAACTTCATGGCTTTTCTTCGGCCATTCAATCACACGTGCGCTTAAGCAGCGACTGCAAGCAGCAGCCCGCATCGACGTCAGAACCCCCTCCACCAGTTCAGCCAGCAAATGTCTGCGCTAGGTTAGCAGAGCGTTCGCTGTTCTATCTAACGTCATTGGGCTGGTGAGTTGCTGAGTGATGTAGGATGAGTAATCATTGACACTCAAGTGCATTTTGGGTTCAGTTACTAACAGGAGAGAGTGGGTGGTGAGTTTATGCAGCGCAGACACAGCAGATTCTGAGATAGTGACGACTCCCAGCTACATTATTCAACTGGAAGCATCGCTTCATGATGGGAAAAATCTTCCATTAGGCAATATTGGAAGAGAAGTTAAAGGAAAAACAACCATGGTGTTTTGAAGACTCGCATCCGACCATGTGTCTTTTGGCACAAAGATTTACAATTTAAATAAAGAGACAATCTTGATTTCAAAGGATTTTACAAGGTTTCAAAAACTGCACTTTACAAAGGAACTTTTTTTCTACCTCGGCAAAGGCAAAGCTTTACACTTGTAATTTTAAAAGCAGGTTAGCACTGCTGGTTTTTGAAAACTCTGCTCTGGATCAGGGTTAGCATCACTGTTGAGCCGTTCACCCTACATTGCGGTTCCAAAGCTATATGGTGTAAAACAATGCTGTGTTAAAATGTAACGACCAGTTATTTGGCAACCGATAACCAATCATAAATCGCCTCACTGCCTTATTAAATATTGATGCACTTTGTACAGTCTGCGAAACTTTAGCGTCTGAGAGAAATGTCAAACTGTTGTTCCAGTAATGTTCTACATGTTGTCATCTGAGAAAAGCTTGGAGACACAAGTCTGGAAAACTTGCGTCAATAGTTTCATACTCGGCTGGATTGGCCTATAAATCCAACAGGAATAAAATGCCTAATGAACAGAACCAACAACACATATCCCAATGGATCTTAATTATTATCACATCATAAAAGACACAAAAACACCGCAGGCTGCTCTCAATAGTGTGATTCTCTGCACATCTGGGAGCATTTATCACTTGAGACTTCAGCATAAGCGGGCTGCAACTCGGTCACATATACAACACATATACAAAGATCAGTCACCTATTGATAACCTATAGACCAACAAAGACAACTGCATTAGTAGTTGTGAACATTTTCAGGTCATGCATCACGTCATCGGCTAGTTGTTCTGCTCTCTTTTTCCCCATAACACTGACACTAGAAAGATATGTCAGGAGAGAATATAAAGCATTAATGCAGCACTACTCCTTAAGGAGGTTAAGAGAAACAGTCAGAACAGAGCAGTATTACCAGTATAGTACAAGTGGAGCAATTAAAGGCTAAATGCTCATGCTGACAGATACAGTATGACAAATCATGCAATATTTGCTAAAAACAAATTTAACAAAAAAAACAAATTGATGCTAAAACAAAATGGTAAAAATCTGTGTGGTATAATAAACGTTTTCTATTTCTTTCAACTATTCCTATCTGATCATATTTTTAAGATTTTTTTGATTGTCATACTGATTTAGCATCAAACCTGATTATGTATACATTTTAAATTAAGTTTCATCAACATCAATGCTATACCAATTTAACTCGACAGATAAAGTGATATTGACCTGTTGATGGATAAACAACTAATGATGACCCACATCACTTTAAGTCTGCAGCATTACTTTACTCTGTATTTCCTGTCCTCTTTTAGTATTTTTATTTCATTTTTCTTCTGTCCGCAAGGATGACATTAATTCTTTCTTATTACTTTCTTTGTCTGCATTTGACATATTTATTACTGCATTATGCATGAACTTTAGAATTAATAGTATTGCTAAAGAACAAAGTTTAAAAACCTGGATTTATTTTACTCTTTAAGAAGACAAAACTGGATGGCTTAAATTTCCATTTTGCTTAGAACACATTTAGCCTTTCTCTCCAAAATTCCTGCTCCAAAAGACATGCCGACACACCTGAACACAACGATTTGCATACTGAAAGTGCTTCTGATTGGCTGAAGAAGCATGAGCTCCTCCTTTTTGCTCTTTACACCTTTGCTCTTTAAACCTATACGGCCTTAAAACAGGTAAGATGTCTCTGCACACCTTTAGTGATATTTGTCAGGTGTCTGTGTTATCATAAAATAAACCATTTACAGCACCTTTAAATGTTAAAATGAGTTTGATCCCTAACATTAACAAAACCTCTGAGGGGCCAAGAAGGGTTCTGTGAAATAGCAGCTGAAGAAATCTAATTGAGAAATCAAGAACTAATGAAAACTCCAAGGCACAGCATAGTCTGTGAAATGCAGAGAGAACTATGTACATAAAACAGAACCAAAAATCCTTGAGAATGTGTGCTTCTCATCAGGTAAGAAATCTTCTAGCCAGAGGAAAGAAAAGCAGTCACGTCTTTTCTGTTTTCAGGCAAGACAATCTGAGAGAAGAACAATAAGACTGGTAGAAAATAAGGGAAAAACAATGGATGCTAACAAGCTCTCTATGGGATCTTCACAGCATTTACAATGAAAAGAGCCTTTATGACCTTCAGGCAGTTCCACAGGTTCACACACTTTTATATCATAGAGGACCAAACAACAAGGAGGGCACATTACTGATAAATTGTACAGCCCAAAAGCACTGTACGTTCAGTAAGCTCTAGATAAAAGCACCTGCCAAATGCATAAAAATACATTACAATGTACTGCATACTGAGCAACATGATACTGCTATAACACACACTGCTTCACTCAGAACTCTAAAAATTACTTTGGAAAAGACACCCAGATGGTTTTGAAGGACCTCCAAAGCACATGGCTGACAAATATGTCCATGAAGGTGGAAATTTCAGGTTGTATTAAACACCATATGGGACAACGCGAAATTGGCAGAAAGCCTTTATATGACCAAATTAACCAAACTGATTATTTTACATCAGTAAGTTTCATAAAAGCACATGCCCAATATCATAACTGCTTTAGGGTGTACTCGCACTAGACCAGGGGGTCACCAACACAGTGCCCGCGGGCACCAAGTCGCCCCCAAGGACCACATGAGTCGCCCGCAGGCCTATTCTAAAAATAGCACAACTCACTAGTGAGCTGCTTCTAAAATTGAATTTTATTCTGTTGCTATTCTTTTTTTAATCACACTTGCATTTATATAGATTTAAAAATGAACACTTTCTTAAAAATATGTTTATTATACATGAAGTTTAGTTATTTCAGAAGAGTGTGCCAAACTGGTAGCCCTTCGTATGACTCAGTACCCATGAAGTAGCTCTCAGTTTCAAAAAGGTTGGTGACCCCTGCACTAGACGATCTAAACTGTGCCCAAGAATGTTTGACCCGCAAAGTCTAGTTCGTTTGACTAGTGTGATGGCACCATACCGTGCCCTGTCCACTTGAAGAGGTGGGCTCAGGCATGATGCAGTGGAACATAAAGTGCAATACGGGTGCAGGTCACCGGGACAGACAATTGCGCTTGGACACAGTACAATGCAACCATGCCATGTGTGAGTACATCCTTACGGGTGCATCAAGACATGACTCCAAGTATGACTGATAAGTTACATAATGAACATCTAAAATGCATCATGCATAGACCCATTAAACAGCCATCACAGAACCACACTTATTGTTATAGCTGAAAGCACACTAAATCAGCATATTTACTAAATGATCACTGCAAATTTGTAGAATTTTATGAATGACAAGCCTGCAGTGTTTTCAGCTGAGTACTCTGGGTGAAGATTCCCTCTGAGCCTGCTTATGGGCAATCATTTAGACACGTATGGACACACACACCTACAGAATAGTTTTTCACCGTGCTTACACATTAAAACTAAAACTGTTCCATTTAACAGTACACTTACTCAAGAAATCAGGTTATTTTTATGATTTAATACTGTTAAAATATTTATATAAATCCCCCTACTATTCCTTGATGCATTTGTTTCTGCCCTGTTATTGCTTTACTGTTTTTCTTACGCACTATAAAAAAATGCTGTTTATAAAACTGTTTTCTTTTTTATTAATTTATTTACTGTTAATAACGATTAAGTTCCTTTAATAGTATTTAAGCAATAAATTGTCCGCACAAACAATTTTGCTTCAATCACATACACAACGCATACCAAATAAACTTCATCATTTTGATATGCGTGACCTCACAGGCATCGTTACCTGATTAAATTACAAGTGTCATCATTAACAAATGACACTGCATAAAAACAGACAGAGACAGATAAACATCTAGCCCAAAATAACACTCAGGCTGCAGTCATCATCCTCCTGTTAAACGGGCTCAATCAGCTGACATGATTTTACACCCTAACACACCATTTACTGGTGACCTTTCCACTCAAACCCGAGACCATCTTCAAACAGAACACGTCTGTGACCTTCTCCAACTAGGGAGGAGCAAACACCCTTTAAATCCAACACCATCTCAAACCTCCAACTCTGCTCAGCACAACATGTCCCCAACATGTTTCACGAGAGCAACATCTTCACACAACAGAGACGAGAGCATGAGAAACACATTCCTAAGAGAAAAGTAAGGAGGAGTCTTTTGTTTCTAATAGTTGAGAGATCACACAGAGAACTTCAGAACAGGTAGCATATTTAAAGGGACAGTTAGTCTCAAAAATGCAAGTCAAAATGCACTCACCATTATGCCATAACACATCAATAACATTTTATGAGTCTATGCTTTTTTTGTGCAATGCAAGAAATGTTGGACCGAAAGCCAGGTCTCATGCTTCTGTGTTCATGACATGTGAGATACACATTTCTTCTCCTCCTTTTTCTTCTGTTGTTTGAAAACAGAGAAGTTTGGTTCTTTTTAGAACAGCTTAAACAGCTTAAAGATCTTCTACATCTCATTTTTCACAAGGAGAAAGGAAAATCATAATGTGACACACTGATAATGTTCCCGTGCTAGCAACACCGCATTAACTGATAATATTTATACCTTGAATGCACTGGAAGTTGCTTTGGATTAAACCCTCTGCAAAACTCACAACTGTAAATGATGGCGAATATTAAAGCATGACAGAATATTAGTTTGGGGGTGAAAACCACTGTTTAACAGCCCAGTGAAGATGTCTTGGAGTCATCAGAGTTCCAAATTTGTCAGGAGTCATCAGTTTAATTCAACAGAGCTTTACAGTTCACTGTACATCAATATAAACATGTTCAGGCTTGTGAAATGAGAAATGCCATTTTACTGAAAAAATGTCAACATAAGTGACTGCACTATTTTACTTTCATCACCAGCAGTGACTCACAAGGACTTTAACACATTGCTGCCAGATTCACGCGAGTAACTTTCTTAACACTTTAATTTTAGAACAGTGATCTTCAAATATCCACACGTCACACAAACACTAAATAGTGCAGCATATGATTTCCTTATCCAGTATTTCTTTAGTAAAGTGAACATTATTAGAGACTCTGAGACATGGAGGTCCGCATGCAAAATCTGCCACCCTAATATATGCCTCCAGATCTCAAATTAGCTCTTAATAAATTGGATGTAAACAGGAAGTAGCTGCCTGTAAAATCAAGCCTTTATGAAGCTGAAGTATGAGGGCTTCCCAGAAGAAATCTTTAAGTATCAACTTGGTCTCAGGTGTTTTCCTTGAAATTGCTTAGGAGAAATATAAATAGAAGCAAGAGACAATTATGAAAATACATTAAGAATATGGAGCTATAAAATAATGTAGATTGTATATGTACATATATACTGTAGATACATCCTTAAAATGTTGGGTTGTTTTAACTTATTGGGTAAAATATGGACAAACCAAGCCACTGGGTTAAATTACCCTAAAATATTCTATAGATTAATTTCACCCAGCATTGTTTTCACAGGAAAAACATCACAGGAGACACAGGAGACTTTAAAGTTGTGCTTTACATTTAATCTTTATGCTGTCTAGGAAACATAATTAAGGTAAAGAGACCTCATGTGTGATTTTCCAGTAACTGTGGATGTACAATTGCAATTCATAAACAAGGGCACATGTGCATCAAGATACCAGGACACAGTCAGAATGAGACAATGGCCTATACTACATCCTTTTAAATCCTCTGACAAGGATTTCTCACAAAACCCATGTGCTAAACAAAACGACTGTTAAGACAGATTTTTTTTTCATTAAAGCTAACCGTTCATGCCAGTTATAAAGATAGACAGGGCTAGATTTTAACATTCAGAATGTGTATTTTTTAAAGAAACACATGACCCTAAATATGTATAATCTTGGTATTATTTCAATAAGAGTCAGATGTAGCAAAAATGAAATGAGGATTTAAATAGGAAGATGAAGCCAAATAATCTATGCTAAAAAACAATTATTAATAACTAACTCATAGTACATATATGTATTTACTTATTACAAAAAATACATCAAATTCTACAGTGGTATGCAAAAGTTTAGGCACCCCTTGTAGAATCTGTGTAAATGTGAATAATTTCAACAAAATAAGAGTTATCATTCCAAAGCATGTTATTTTTTAT
>JAZGTJ010017015.1:0-12305 GCA_036877575.1 Botia almorhae
ACACACACACACACACACACACACACACACACAAACACACACACACACAGAGCAAACTTTCACTCTACTTCACAGCACCTCATCTGTTCATTAGCTCAATTAATGTCACCTGGAACATATTCTCTTGAAGAGTCAAGACGTGCATTCTCCACATATGAATGAATGAACTCAGCACTCAGCACTCATTGGTGGAGATAAAATATGTAAGTTAACTCTTGATTTTATTGTGACACATCCATCGTTGAATTACAGCCAAAAAGATAGTTTCATTTCTTTATTCATATCTGAACAAGCTCACTTTGATGTTTGAAACCGGGCTTAATCACTGTTGTTTAAAATTGCATGTTAGAGTTCATTTAGCAGAAATCACAGAAGACCGTTCCAAACAGCACCAGAGATCTTGGACTGTGTCAGATGAGTGAGTTGGCTTTCTAGAAGCTGTGTTTTGGAAGCAATACAGCGTTAAGTTTTAGAGGGCTCAGATTCTTCTGTCCAATATAATTTTATAAATTATACAGCTGGTTTTCGAACCCACTCGTAAATCTGGTTATTTGGCTGTCAACATTCATATTCATTTAAAAAAATGTCATTTTTATTACGCCAAAGGCACAAATGCAATTGTAAGGTTATTTAACTCTGTAAATGTTCTGCATACATCACAGGCAGAATAAATGTTTGTTGAATGCATTGAGTATTATTATTATAATGCGCTTATTCAGTTTCATTGCACATTCATTTAGAGTTCATTGTCAGATCACAATGCATTGATTCAATTTTAGCTACTTTGAAGTTGTTCTGAAAAGCTTCTACTTATGAGCTTTTAAGTCCTAATGATAAAACTGTAACACAATGAAGAACAAAGCATGTGCATTAGCTTTGTAATCAAAGGGCTATCCTGTATGTTAGCATTTTGTGCTGCCACAAAGAATGCTGGGAAATGTAGTTTTGCATCACAAAACCGACTGAATGAATATATCTTGGCAAGCTTTGTCGCTGGTTTTTATCAATCGTCGACACGTTTTTTATCTACAGAATAAGCTGTACAGCAAACATTAACCATTAAAACTTCACTATGACCGTATTAATTAGCTACCAGCATGATTCTGTATATGGCATGACCCCAACTTAGAAATACAGAGCTTAAAGATAATCTTGAGTCTGATTACGACATTTTGGCAGCATTTAACTCGTAATTGGCATCAGAATGGCTTCTAAAGCCATTCTGATGCTGGTGTTCACCTGTATCCCATTATGATGTCATTCTCACCTTCTGCAACCACTGCGTGTTATTTTCCATGGCCATCTCCAGATGCTGGAGCTTCTGGGCAGACCACTCGCTCTCGCCCGGCGGGGCGTCTCTCTGCACCCCGTTGGTCCCGCTCATGTGGTCCGCTCCGCCCTGACAGCTCTCCACCTCCGGCAGGATGAAGGTGTAGCTGCAGTGGCCGCTCTGCACACGATGAATCTTTCTCCTCCTCTCGTTTCCACCGCGCCTCTGCCCGTTACCGTTTCCAGAGCTCACTGGCCCCGTTGTGGCCAGCAGCAGCAGCAGGAGAAGGGCCAAGTGCCAGCCGCTCGTGGTCAGCCTCATGGCGGTCTGAAGAAAGTGTGCTGGCTTTAGGAAGACCACCTGCAGTCACAGGAAGTTCACACTCTGTTAATAGAAGAAAACATGATGTTTGATGTTGTTGGAAAAACACGGTTTCCTCTTCTCAGCGTTCTTTGGTGAACCGCTTCTGATGCTGAAGTTCTTGTGGTCCACAAACAAAGTGTGGTTTCTTCAGCACTCTCCCCTGAGCTGCCTACAGAGCTAAGCAGATGAGCTGACCCATGAGTCAGCACACCCCACTTTCACAGACAGATAAGGAAGGAATGAAAGAATACTAGAGCTAAACGGAGACGGTCCGTCTCAATAAGTCCCCCAGTCTGCAGACTCTTAACACGAGAGAAAAGTAAACAGAGCAGGACCACGTCTCCTCCAGAGCGGTAACTGAAATGACCGGAGAGAGAGAGAGTTCTGCCCTCTTATCTGGAAGCGAGGGAACGTTTGGGGGTGTGTGGGGGGGCTGAGGGAGGTCTATTAACACATGTTCTGTCTCTCATCTCTTGTGAAGTGTTTCCTCAGTCCTCTCTCGTCTCTGTGCACTCCCCACGGTTTTAAAGCTGAGTACAGGTCACACTCTCTTCATTAAGAACCACAGAAAACTCTGTTAAAGTGATTATTAGTAGTGATTATTAGCAGTGCTTGTTAAAGCAAATGTTGCTGTAGCGTACGTGAGTAAAGCAAACAAACTCTTTGGACCTGGGCCAGTAAATAATCACTTATCAACCACTCAAAACACCCTAGCAACCACCCAGAAATTCCATAGCAACTATCCTGAACACCCTTGACACTGCATAGAATTGCCATGACAACCTCCCATAACATCTTATACATTGCGGCTGTAAGTTTTGCGTGAGAAACAATCTAGTTCTATAAATATCAAACTACAGACAGGAAAGCTCTGAAGACGAGTGATGCATGTAAAGTTTACCGTTTAATATGTTAATGTCTGAGAGTTGAGCAACGTTCATTCAGAATAACAGATGATATAGTTACATATGTAATCTGTGGCTTTCTGAACCATTAATGGCACAAAACCATTTCAAGTGGCAGTAAATCTTCAGCTTCATTTGTAGCTTCAATTAAAAGCTTTGTGAAGGCTTCGTCTGCATTGATGCTGTTCGGCGTTTCATGGGATTTTTGAATGCACTATGCCCCCTTGCCCACTTGTTTATTTTTACATAATTCTTATTTTGGTTCAGTTTGTGGCGAGGCTGTGCTCTTGGGGATAGAGGTCAAACCAAGTGACTTTTTGCCCCGACTGAAAGCATTCTCATGGGAAAGATGGAAGAGAGAGAGCGAGAGGAAGCCAGAACGCTCCTCACAATTACTAAAACTTTAGGGCTGTTTTCTAAAGGTGAAGCTTTGCATGTAGCTGTTTAGCTGTCCTGTGGGAATACTCTCGCTGGTCTGATCTGCAGTTTGTTTTCTCATGTTGTGCACAGCTCTGCTTCACTCCACAGTACATGTGTTTTAGTGAGTCTCCAGCTGAATCTTATGTGAGGTGTGTTGTAGAATTGATGCTGCTCTTTTGGGAACAAAATCAGAATTTTGGCACTATTTCCAGAATCTGATGAAATAGCTTCTATGTAATTGTGACCTTTTGTAATTGCAGAGGATAAATGAAAGTTAGTGTGGTTAGATTTATCATCAGTATTCTGCAGCTTATTCATTAATGCACTAAATACTTGAATTAATTTTGTTACACATGTTATTGTTACACACTATAAGTGCAAAGCTCATAAAAGGGTGATTGGGTTATTTTAACAAAACATGTCTTTTGTGCCAGACAATTTTTAGGAAAAATGACACCATTTGGTTTCTAGTGAAGATCAATTCTTTGTTTGATACAACAGAACGAGTCTAATTAAGTCCAGAAATGACAGGGGCCAGAATAACTGCCTCCTGTCAAAAATGATCTGCCCTGAAAATTCACTCAAGGGCATCTTTCTGGAGCGTTCCACTGTTGTCCTCTTCCGGAGCTGCTGTCATGGCTCAAACCGCAGGGTTTAATTGTGTTAATTGTTTGTGATTTATGGAGCAGTTATGTAAGAGTACAGTAAATGACTCAATGTCATTATATTGGGAAAATAAACCTACTAGTTTTTCACACCTAGAAAAAATATTTACATTATACGATGATTTATTATGATTACAAGACGAGAATACCATGTACTATAGGTCTAAGTGAATACTCAAATGTGATTGGTCAGATGTTAATCGAGGCCTGTGATTGGTTGAAGCGTTATTTAGATTGTGATGTATGCTGTTATGATGAAGTATGTGTTTTCTCTGACATTCACAGCCTCTTGAGTTTGGACTCTTAAGTCACTTTAAATATTGTGTGATGTCATTCCATTAGGTAACTCAGTGACATCAGCAAGCACGTGCCTCTAGATCTGTTCTTAGAACTAACTTCACTTTCCTGAGGCATTTTTAAATGACTTTAAACAAACGGTTGACGAGGTCATTTCTAATAGAAAGCTGAGCAGAGAAACCACAGAAGGATTCATCACATCCACTGACGACTGCGTTTGACAACCAGAAAGTGTCCCAATACCTTTAACAATATATTTCTAATGACAGATCTCATTTAAAACACACTTTTGTAACATTTTTAAAGTATTTCTTTCTTTAAAACAATGATCACTAGGTTTGATTATATAATGCAATGATACTCTAGTTCTGAGTGTGGATTAACACACAGTGTTTCTTCAGGGTAACAAACCTGTTTTCTTCACCTCATAGATGCAAATGTTTAAAATCTTTTCAAATCAAAAGTTAAGCTACAGGAGTCTGTCATGTAGCGTGTAGTGGAACGTCGGTTTCATATTATAGCAGCGTTTTGGCTGCTCGAAATTTATACACTCCAGGAAACATAAAAAACGGCCTCAAATATGAATTTTATTCATATTTACAAATACTATTTTTTTTAAATTATAAATTGAAATGAGGTTCATTTAAAAACGAGGGAATTTTGTATGTGTGAGTGTCTGAATGCTTTCTGAGGTCAGTGATACAGACAGGTAGTGAGTGTAAGTACCTCTGCAGGGTAATTATTGGGGAAATTGTTGTTTTATGTTGTCCTCTGACGTGGTCCACTGCTGTATTAACACTGCTGGTACTCATAACTGCAGTTCTTATCTGGTCTGCTGGGACCGCTAGCTTCCAACACACAATTGGCTGCATAATTTATCAGTAAAATGCTGATTTATCATGCGTTCGTGGTTCCAAGTTATGACTTTGTTTAGAGTAGAGATGATGATAAGCAGAACCTAAATGTTTCAGAAGGTTCATTTAACCTTTTCAGGTTCTGTTAAATAAAGGAGCTCTTTGTTGAAATACAATCGTGACTTTTAAGCACGTAAGACATTTTGAGTCATCCGAGCATCTGTGTGATTTGTAGGGCTGATGGTTAGGTTTTACTCTAATAATCCTGCAGAAATGACCCTCGCAGTCAGATTCGTCATCATTTGTTACGACTGTAAGCAGCGAAAAACCGCAAAACTCTGATAATGATAAATGATGAGATTTGAAAACTAATTTAGAAGATATTTCTTTAAACCTCTGGCTAATTTTGGTTGCTTCTGCTACAGAAAACAAAAGTCCACTCAGAACATGTTTTTGCTTTCATGAGGTCTCTGTGTGAGATCAAACACAATGTAAAGATTTATTCAGACAGCGTTTATGTATGAAAGATTAGACAAACTGAAAACAGTATTGATTTATAAACCGTCATTATAGCTCTTTGGCAAACTGTGCTTACTTTTGGCGGTTTTCTTCACTCTCATTTTCAAAGATCAGGTCAAGATGTCCCTCAGTAATGTTCTCCACCTGCACAAACACACACACACACACACACACACACACTGAAAGCCGTACGAAAATAAAAGTATGTGACATCTCAGTTTGGGCTGTCTGAGTGTAATGACATAGAAGATTAATATACCCCCGTCTGCCCTTATAGATTCAGTAGCATTTATGGTGACCCACAGATATGCATAAAGTCTTCAGAAAGCTCTTCATGTGAGTGACAGTAATAAGTATATATATAAATATATGGCCATACAAGTGCTTCTGAAAAAAACAACTGGAATTCAGATGCTCAATAAATAATTGTGGCATCATGTATTACAGGAACCTGTTTCATTTTCTTCTGCTTTTGTGTTTTATGGAATTCTCGTGTAGCACCTTTATTACAACATAACTTCAGTAAAGCTTATAACAGTTGCAGTAAATGCTTTAGCAGAAGAATAGATAAGTCCTTATTGTGTAAATGAGGTCTAACTTCACCTGAACTGTTCGTGTGTTTGCCAGCGGAAACCTCACAGATTTGTCACCCAATTCCCTGCCGTATATCTGACTTCTCAGAACGTTTAGTTCACCGCCTGTTATTTGGCCCAATTATTCAGATGTGATGAAATCTCGACCGGTTGGCCGGTGTGTTTTAAAACTGAGCGCATGCTTCATTATCGTGAATTGCTTTTTAATCATTTTCCCCAGCAGGCAGAGAGCTGCTCTATAAACATGATTTCATTCTGCTTTAATGATGTATGTCATGCAGCGACCGCTGGTGCGCCACAGTGAAGCTGTAGCGATCACATGATCTGAAACTGTATCAGGTGTACAGTGATGTCATTAAGAAGAGAAATGACATGTGACTGCTTTTACAAGCAGAGGTGAGATATGAATGACAAGAGCAGACTGATGTTTTACACGTAAAACGTGTTAAGCTTTATTTTGTCTCTGGAATGTTGTTTGTCTGAAACTCCCTGTGGCAGTATTGATTATTATGTCATTCTGTTAAACAACATAATTTTGTAACACTGTAACTTTTAAAAGATGAATATGCTTGTGCTGTGGTTATTAAAGTATTTCTATAAAACATTGTTTATTGTAAATTGATTATTTAAACAATGGTATAAAGTTATTTAAATACTTAACAAGATGGAGTCAGTCACTGTGCTTTGGTAAAGGATGGACAACAAGCTGAGAGCCCCAATCTTCTCTGATTTTATAACATGGAAAAGAGCAGCCAGGATATAACTTAATAAACAGTCATCTTGCAGAAATGAAAAATCATGAGGTTTCTTTGAAAAGCATGTTAGTGTTTTACTTGTATTCACATTTGTCTTTATTTACTGAACATTTTTATTGTTATTATTTGACTGTAGTTATTGTACTCTGTCTTTCTTCTTTGTAGTTTGTGTAATTCATTGTGTCTGTTGTCCCGGGCCGTTACAATGAAACATGCGTGTGCTTCAAATGACCATCAATTCTTGCCTTTACAACAGTGTCTTACTCAGCAGGAAAAGACGTTGAAAGAGAACAACTTCAAAGAGTCACAAGTAAACGACAATAGTTGTCAACAATTGTGGTAGTTATATAAGATCGTCATATAAACATAGGTCTCGGTTGCCATGACAACACAAATAATTCCAGTTGAATGGTCATGACAGTCTGTGCACATCTCAAGCTTGTTTTCTTAAACAACTGTTTTGATTACTTCATGTTGATCGTCGCCTCTGGCGCATTATTTCAATCAGCCAGTAGGCAGTTGATTGTGAATCGCAATTATTTTCTGATAAGAAACAATCAACTCGTTACTGTTGCGATTCAATCAGTAAATGAGTGCCGGGCTCTATAGATGACACATACTGTGTTGCCCTTCTGATTTCTGGCTGCGTTTAAGCTCTGCGTAAATCCTATCTTATCTCTGTTTTTCTTACGAGATTGGAGTCCGTTTCTGCGAAATCAGAAACACTCGTAAACGCGCTCTCTACGAGCTTTGTTTTCTTTGGAGTGACCGTGGCTCGGACCTGCCAATGAGGAGCGAGAAATGTGTTTAAGCTTTAGGGAACGATCTTAAATATACCAAGAGAGAAAACATAAACAGTTTAAATGAAAAAGCAATTAATCTTACCATTGTGCTCTAGTTATCTGCAGGAGTGCAGTATCAGCAACTCACAACCAATGTTTTACACATAGTATAATACATCTAATGTATCTTTTACTGTTTGTAAAGGTCCGTACTGAGATATATATGAATATACTAAAACAACAACTGTTTCTGGCATACAAGCATTAATGTACAACTGTTTTTGGTGGAAGAGATCTTGACTAACAGTGTAAATGAAGTTCAGGAGGAAAATGAAATGATAAAATATGGGATTTAACCTGTTAAAGCTACTGATCCTAATCTGACCAGCAGAAGACCCACGTCTGTATGAAACTGACTATCTGTAATTCTCAAAATCAACACATAGTGTTTTCATTTTACTAATACCAGTATCAGCATCATGCAAAACATACGCAGTGCAATGAAAACAAAACTGTATCATTTGCATATCAAAACAAAAGCTCGGCAGTACATACAGCTGTTTAATAGCTTACATAAATACTGTCTGACAGAGATCTTGTCTTCAGTCTGTGGTTCCACAGTGGCGTTTGGTTCTGATTACATTTTATTAATAAAACAGATGTCTCAATCTAAAACCCAAATTCCTTCCGTATTCATGTAAAAACAAGTTGTGATACAATACACAAGCAATTCTCAGTACCAGCTCACAAAACTCCAGTGAGCCGTTTGTTTTGTTTACTTTCGCTCACTTGGGGCAGCTGCTAAAAAACGCAATCGAATCATGTTTGACATTGTTAAATATGACGCCACATGCGTCTGATATTCTAAGAGTAAAGAGCGAACACAACTAGCAGGAATGTTTAAAAAACATTCTATTACTGCATATCTGTCATCATATAATTATTTCCATGTGCACTATTAGTATTAGAGAAGATTGATCAAAAATATTTTCTTATTGTTAGCTTCTCAAGTGTTTGTGTGTATATGTCTGTCTACTTCTTCCTTGTTATATTACCACAAGTGGGCGGGCCAAGTTTCTGAATGGGCGGGATTAATTTGTATATGTTTTATGATGTAAGGGACACGTACCTTCGAAAGTGGAGGAGTGTAATTTGCTTTCGCCATCTGATAGAAATATTTACAAGATACGTTATGATATCGAAGCATTCTATAGGATTTAAACACGGCAGTCAGCCAAGTATGTTCTGAATTTCTGTAAGTTTAACATACTTGTTATTGAGCACGAGAGAGTTTGCAGCTGACAGATATGAAGCTCCTCTAAAACCCATGACATGAAATGTAGAACTAAGTTATCATAAAAAATGACCCGACGAACAATTTGAGGTTGTAAGATCTTTTTCTTTACATTTCCATTAGGTATCAAAAAGTATTTTGAAATTTCTAGGAATGTTCAAAGCGTCCGCTATTGTATTAATAGCATTACTTGGTTTTAGGTACATTATCCAAACATTTTTTAATTTTGTAACATTTTTAATATTTTCCACTAATTTATTAATAATAATATAAATAATAATAATAATAATAATTATAAATAATATTCTATTTAAGAATAATGTTTTGTAATATATGATATAGAACGTGTTTTGATAACTTTGAGAGAACCTTTAGAGAATGTTAGCCAACGTTCTAAGAACGCTCCCTGTTAGCTGGATATCCTCTTAATAGATGTTTTATCAATATAAATTGTAATGATATATTTAGAATAACTTGTGTGAATGAACACAAGAAACATATATATAGTGTAAATGATGTGTAAGTATTATCGAGAGGTAATGTAAACATGAACAGACTTAGATTTGGTTCAGCGCTAAATCTCTGTCAGCACATCTTCTCACAGGCTACGTGAGGTTTAAAGGGGGCATGTTTACCTCTGCTCAGGGTTTCTTAGGCTCTGGGGTCTGTGTAGTGTTCAAACTTCTCTCATTAATCCTGGTTTGAGTAGGAAACTTCCTGCAGCTAAGAGCAGCACTCCCTAGAGAGAGAGTCATTTACAATCTACAGCACAACTGTGCGAACACACACACACACACACACACACACACACTGAAACGTTGTACCATGCGATTGATGTGCATTCAGGTCAAAGCTGAGACTGTCTCTGAAGGGTTGTTTCACACTTTGCATTTTGACAATAAGAAAACAGCTTCTAGAACGTCCCTCTATGAGCAGTACAGGAATGTGTTCCTACAGCTGAACAGTGACTTTGCAGTCATCTTGTGTCTGTATGTATGTATGTGCACTTTTGGTCAATCTTCTGCATGCAAAGGTGATGCGTGATCTAAACTGATATTATAAATATTTTTGTACATTAATATATTTATGTCATTAATATTGATATAATATTTATCATTACTAATGTCAATGCCCTGCTGTTATTTCAGCCCTGTCACAGTCAGTTTGAAAACATATAATATGAACAAATTATAAGTACAATTGAATTCTGGTAGGATCACATTCTGTGTGTCTTACAGTTAATGGTAAACATGTCGCCATTAAATGAGTGTTACACCTATAAAACATTGCACCCCCTCACTCTTTTTTTTTATAAGTTTAAGAAGTAAAAAAACACTTGTTTTCTCTTCCCTAGTAAAGACGCCTTGTTCACTAATAAGGCAAATACAAAAAAGGGCCTCATGCTTAATAAATGAGGTCACTTATCTGTTTGCTGGAAGTTAACACATGGTGTGTGTTTGTGTGATGTGGGGTTAAACGGTTACAGGCATTCAATTAATTTAAATAAAGCACATACAGACACCTGTGTAAACGCAACGTATGTACAAATGAAAGTGACTCCACTTCAGTTCCTGGACTTGCTGCCGATGCCCGCTGACTAAAACCTTGAGCTAGCTGTGCAAACATAGAATGTTTGATCTCAGGTGTAGCTGAGGAGGTTTCAGAGAAAACCGAGCAACATAGTTGCTCATAACTGCATGTTTTGTTAGCATGAGCTCAGTGGTTAATGAAGCTAATGATGAAGGTTCAAACCCACAATGGGCAATTCAAATCCCGCAGTAGCCAAGTCACTTCTAAAAAACGACTAACTAAAATGACTAGCAGCTGGCTAAACTAACTAACTAAACGTGTAAAGCCTTATATAAACAAGTCCAGGTTAACTGAATTGTAACCAAATGTGATTGGTGCACGTGTGAGCAGATCTCTCTCTTCTCTCAGTGGTACAGTGGGTCATTTTCAGAGCATAGAACACATTTCTGAGGTGCTCTAAGTGGCTGTTAAGAGATGTGTGGTTCTGTGTGCTAGAATGTTCTGAGTGATTGTTTACTGTGTGAATGTTCTGCGTGGTTTCCTGTAGCTCAGTGGTTACAGAATGGTGTTACCAACGCCAAGGTCATGGTTGTTTTTTGTGTATGACTTTGTATGTCACATAAAATCTCAAATCTTATAACTTCAGCTTTGGAGGAAAAAGTTATTATTATCATGCAGATCCATAAATCTTCAGGAGAGAAAGATTGTTTGCATTCTTTGTTGGCGTGTGTCAGGTTAGATGCTGTTCGCGCGGTGTACAACTCACAACACATCATATAATGTGTCACTTCACATTGTATTTGGCATATTTTCTCCTAGACTCCCACTGAGATGTTTAACGCTCCTCGAGAACTTTCATTGGGGGCTTGTGACCCTGTGCTGAGCGCGTGACCTCTGAACTCACCGCCTCTTTTGAGCTGTGGAAGCAGCACTTATGTGTCCACGTTTATTTCTAAGCACAAACTGAGCCTATATGAGCTACTGCATATGTACGGTGTGCTCTGCCATCTAGTGGTGTAATGAAGCAACGCAAGCCTGAAGTTTCTCAACCAACACTATGTTGTTACAACGCGTGCGTAAAACAACGATTTTCAAAACACAAAGCGTGTTATTGTGATTAAAATATAGTTTTAGTTTATCTCGCATGATGTCAAACTATTTGAGCTGCTTCACACTAAATCTAACAGTAAATGTAGAGTGTTAGAGGGTTCTTACATGAATAGGCTACAAAACAAATAAAGGTTCCTAAAAGGTTCTTTATCAGACTGTATGGTTCCATAAAGAATCCTTAACACCCACAGAACATTTCTGTTAAGGAACCCTTTCTAGAACATTTATTTGTAGGAGTGTACTTTTACACTCACATGCTCTTTAGGATGAGAGCTATTTTATGTCTTAAAATAATCTATTATATAAGAGTCTGTTCTACTGTAATATGTGCAACAGTACTGTAACTTCAAACCGATAGTCCAGGACCACCAAGCTTATTAAACTGCTATTTATTATATAATTAACTAAGATTAACTAGTTAATCTTTATTTACTCGTACAAAACAAGGTTTTAAAATGTTGGAACAAATGTTGCTCACTTCACTTCCTTTGACCTTTCACTGACCCTTCGATGAAAAGAACGTTTCAGGTCCTGTTTTGTCTCTTTATGTGAGAGAAGTCAAATGTGATCGTTCTGTTACTTGAACCCAGCACAGATGAGACGCATGGACAAAAGCAAAACCAGCTTTTATTCTCCAATCACCTGACATCTTCACTTAACAACACAAGACAATAACACAAGACCCCGTTCTCATCTGTATCGCTTTCATAACGACGTTAAAACAAAAGTCAAATATTTCTTTTGGGGATAATTGATTAAGAAAACATTTCCGAACAACTGTGATCGTTCCAGTAAAAACAACGCAGCACCCTGAGAGAGCGCTGGAGAAATCAACACAAATAAATCACAGCCAAATCAATAACTTCCCATCCATCTTAAGACATAAGGAGTGTAATGTGGAACATTTCCATTTTCACAAGGGGATCGTAATCTGTTTCAAATAAAAAT
>JAZGTJ010017016.1:0-12303 GCA_036877575.1 Botia almorhae
AACGTGACTATAGTCACACTAAAGTCGCTTTATAGTGAGATCTGGTTCGGATAACAAAAGCTCTTACTGCTGTGATAGTCTGCTGAAAGCATTATGCTGGACTGCTCATTGTCATCTGTTAAGAATGCCACAGGCTTTTCCGCAGCTGACTGTGGAGATGCATAAAGATGATGATAATGCACAAAGCCTTGAAGGATGTCTTTGGACTCCTTGTTCGTATGCATTATGTCTGTAACATTCAGCTATCACTATTGGCCATTAAGACAGCTCTGTGTGCTTTTATTTTGGTGGATGGCAGAGAATTGTGGTCGGAGGTAATTGGGATATCTGATTTACATGAAGATGGAAGTCTTACAAGCTTCCACAGTTTCGTCCATTTTCAAACGTGTCAGTTGTGGAACGTCTAAGAGATGTATCTGTCTTCGCCTCGGTTCTCTTTATTGGAATTATGGAAATGTAGAAATCCTCTGACACTTTGTGCCAAGGCTGATTTACACCAGTTAAAAATATAATTTAAATATAGTGCATCTCCCCTTTGCAGTTTATGAAATGATTAATTAAACCTAACGTCATTTTGGCCATCTTCCCCTCTTAAGATTCAGAACATGTCGCAATCAATAGAAGTTCTGAACCTGAGGACCCAAAGGGACTTCCAGTATGTCATGAAAATGGAGAGCCAGATGAAAGGACTCCGATCAAAGTTCAGACAAATCGAGTCAAACCGAAGAACATTATTGACTAAAAACTTTCAGGTGAGCTACCATTAAAAACATGCCTTGGAGAAAATCAATGTTCTTTTCTAATGTGAACAGAATGGCTTGAAAAGCTACATTCTTGCCCATTACTCTGCAAAGATCAAGAGTCACATCTTGCTTAAAAGCTTTTCATCTTTATCACGTGCAGTTCAGCATTCCAGGAAATCTTGCAAACCTGTGAAAGTCTTAGTCCATTTTACTGTGAATCCTAATTTTTTTCTGGACAAACTGTCCAGTGCTCTTGTTTCTAATCCAATTCATTTAAGTACATTTCCCCTCATGTGACTTGCATAAATGTTTCTGTTTTCCCAGGAGCTGAAGGGTAGAATGAATGAACTTAAACCTCTGATTCCAGTATTGGACCAGTACAAGACTGATGCCACACTTATTTCCCAGTTCAAAGAGGAGATCAGGAACCTGTCTCTGGTTCTGACTGCTATCCAGGAGGAGATAGGAGCATATGACTATGACGAACTCCAGCAGAGGGTTCTTAACTTGGAGGGAAGACTTAGAAGCTGCATGAACAAACTCAGTAAGTTTCAATATTTTTGAACATAACAAAACTCAGTAACTTTCCAGAATGTGGTAATTCCTCTGAAGTAAATGTATTTAGACTGAAATCATAAATGCCCTAAGGTTGAGGATGTTTTGTTATAAATATGTAAATATAAATTATCTGAGAATTTGCTTTTGGCTTTATTGACATGATTTATTATTCTGCCTTGTGTCAGCCTGTGGTAAGCTGATGAAAATCACAGGGCCCATCACCGTAAAGACATCAGGAACAAGGTTTGGTGCGTGGATGACAGACCCTCAGGCTTCACCTATGAACAACAAGGTAAGATGCATACAGTATCTGTCACACACACAACTTTTGCAAAAAGTATTTTTCCTATTTATTGTCTTCACAGGCATTTCAAAACATCTAAGCCGGCCAGCCCTAAGAATAATCAAACATTTTAAACTTACAAAAGCAAAAAGTTGAACAAAATTACAAGGTACAAGACTGCACTTCAATTCTTATTATTGTAAATAACAAAACCAAAACCGATGCAATGCAAAATACAGTTAAAATTAAAATAAATAAAAATTTATTTTAAGCAGTTGCTGCTGAGTTTTTCTGCTGCAATTTGCATTTCCATGGTAAGAGTGACATCTGATTGGTGTATCTATTTTCAAAATTAAAAATATAATCATACAGACCTGCAGTTCCAAATGAAGCATATACCATTATATATTACAGTAAATCTGGCGTGAAAGGTTTACACATTAGCGGAAACATTTTTGTAGATACAAAGAAAATGAACTGGATTTTACCTTGGAAACCCTTCTGTTGTACTAATAATTCATTTAATGTAGCATTTCCAAATCACATACAAATGTTATATGTACTTTTAAATGATCTGATGCAGGTTTGGTATATGGACAGCTATACAAACAACAAAATTGTCCGCGAGTACAAATCGATGAGTGACTTTGTGGCTGGAGTTGAGTCAAGAACCTACAATCTTCCATTCCACTGGGCGGGCACAAACCATGTGGTTTACAATGGCTCCCTATACTACAACAAGTACCAGAGCAATATCATTGTCAGATACAGCTTTGACAGCGGCCGGGTCATGACACAACGAGCACTGGAGTTTGCTGGCTTCCATAATGTCTACCCATACACCTGGGGCGGATTCTCCGACATTGATCTGATGGCTGATGAGCTTGGCCTATGGGCCATCTATGCCACCAATCAGAATGCAGGGAACATAGTGATTAGCCAACTAGATCCTCTGACCATTCAGGTCCTTAACTCTTGGAACACTGAATATTCCAAACGGAATGCAGGTGAGTCCTTCATGATCTGCGGAACACTGTACATCACCAATTCCCATCTGACCGGAGCTAAAGTATACTACTCGTATTCCACCAAAACCTCAACTTATGAGTATATGGACATCCCCATCCATAACCAGTACTTTCATATGTCCATGCTGGATTACAACGCCAGGGATCGTGCGCTTTATGGCTGGAACAATGGCCACCAGGTACTGTTCAACGTCACGCTGTTTCACGTTATTAAAACCGATGATGAATCCTGAGAGACGTGCCACTATGTGATAGTAACACTTTCTGGAGAGTTTTCTGCAATTACACTGTTCTGTACTGTTGTCCTGCTGTGAAATAATGGGTTTTTTATATTTTAATCAAAACTTGAGTAATGTATTCAGACAGCTGCTTAGAGGTTACAGTTCATCGCAGCGTCCCTGGAGGTATTGTTGTTTTGTATGAGTGCAAAGCATTGCTCTCTCTTCATTTGTGACTTAACACAATAATGATCTAATTCAAACCCAGACTCATAACAAGGACAGTAATGAATCTTTCATATTCCATTTAAATGTCATGTTATGAATGTAGAAGTTTCAGTGCGTGACAATGATGTACAGCTGTTATACTAGTTTTAACAAAAAGCGTAACAATCTACTGTTGGAAACAAAGAAATAATAAAATTCCTCTTAAGGATAGAATGTATTGATCTGTCAGACCACATCTTTTCATTTTAGCTTGCGAATATGCTAAATAATTAGAAACACATTTTTCAGGTCTTTGTTTTAAATCTATTTAAAGCTTTCAAATTAATCCACGCTGAGAAATTTTACATAGTAATTACATTGTTACATTGTGTTCATGTTTGAAGTTGATACCTGTATATAAACACTAAATAGTCTTTGTTTTTCAAATTTATTGCATTCAAGTAAATATAATGTGTTAATAGTTTTACTAGCCACATTAGAAAGCACAGTTATACCACCCAACAACAGTTTCACAGGAAATGTAACTATAGCTTTGTTCTGTATTTTCTCTTCCCCCAAGAAATTCTTGCGTGAGAAAATTTCTTTTTTCTGAGGCTTTTAAGTTAAGCGTTTTCTGTTGTGCTTTTTATGTTTCAAGATAAACACGTTCAGAATTTTCTACATTAATGGATTACCTCCAAGCATGTGGATAAAAGTCTATTCATTTAGTGACAAAAAACAAAGACTGTGTTCTGTTTATACTCATTCAGAAGCTCTTTCTCTGTTTCATGGTGCTAAAGATTTTAAATAGGCACATTCAAACAAAACAACTAATTATACTGGAGTTTCTTCAACACATTTGAATCTGTGCCAGTTCTTTGCCAGACAATGGTTCATCTATATTCATAATTGCTAATGACAAAGTTTTTTAAAAACAGTCATCGTTTTGTCTTTTATTGGACATACTTGGATGGGACATTTGCACATTGTGTTTTTACATCACATTTGCTGATCCAGAAACAACCGAAATAACAATTTCACTGTTAGTCAACATCTCTTCAGTCCACTGTGATTCAGAGAAACATATTAGTCTGCAGGTGAACCTAATCTGCATTGCTTAACTGTTTTGACTAATTTACATTATATGCAACAAGATGATTAGAGACAGGATTACATGATCATCAGTTTCAGATAAGTGAATGACTGATTTAATATTAACATTTAATCCAAATGTGCTTTTAAAATATCCAGAAATATTCTGCAACCTTAAAAAAATATGAAGCACTGCAGAACAAAAAAAGAAATTTTTTCATTAATATTTTTTAATTTAGCCAATTTTATCTGTAAAAAAACGGAATACATTTTCACCAGTTCGCAATCAATGACATCCATCCAATCATGAGATAAAAATACACGTCTGTATCCTTGATGCCTGTTCATTTTGCCATACTCAAAATGAAATAGTCACTTTTTCTAATTTGATGAAAGGTCTTTGCAAAAAACATAATACCTTACACAATTATACACACATATAAAGTGAAATTTGTCTTGCTTCACCGTTTGTCCAATCGGTTCATTTCACACATCACATTATAGTATCTGTCTCTGTGACAGACATTACAATAACTAACTCATTATGGAAAATCTGAACGAGGTTCTTTTTGTAATTTGTCATCTGTGACCCGGGTCTGGTTAGCTGGTGCTCCCGGTGGCTCGCTGTTGACAATGATGCCCACAAGTGCTCGTTTGACTGACAGATCCTGGGCAGAAGAATTGAACAGACTGTCACCCCATATCAAAGCTAGGGCAGGTGCTGACTGAGAAAGGCCAAGCACAGCATATAAGGCCAGTGCTAAAATTAACTTTTTCACCACTCCTCTCAGCAGGCAGCCAAATATGCACACTTTGAGGAAAAGAATGACAGATAAAACGAGAAGTGAAGGCAAAATGAGAAAATCAGAGTAAATGGACTTAACTTTCTGTGACCCAGCAGCAGGACTGTGGGCATTTCATGCGTCTCAATCCGCTTCACTTCTTAGGTGTCAATGTGAATGGGTTTAAATGCATTGTGAAGTCATGGTGAAAGGAGAAAAATACCATGTCACGTCCAAAATTACCATTTATTAGATGTCACACGCATATTAATGACATTGAGTGGTCTAAAATGTGATCAATTTCATTTGTTATTCTGCCTCTTGATGATACGGTTTAAAAACATTTTGAGCCTCTTCCTATGCTATATTTTTATGGCCCATGATTCTAATTGGTCAATTGCAACAATCTGCCAAAAAACATTATTTTTTTCTGTATGGATTTTTTCATACAATGAATCTAAAAATCTAAAAATAGTGCATAAGTCAGTCTTTGTTCTATCTTTGTAAATGCTTTTAATATCCTAAATTCCAAATACTGGTTGACTACTGTATCCACTTCTGGCTACACCAACCCCCCTGAGCTGTCCAAAATCATTTTTAGCATATCTAAAAGTTCTCATCCCTTTGGCCATGAAAATGAGGGTCAGGAGAAGAAACGCTGATTAAATCTTGTATCAAATTTCAAAGCATCTGCATTTTATCTGTGCATTCTAAATGCAAAACAGCTGGACAAAGACTCCAGAGGGAAAAATGTCTGATGGGTGCTGTTGACAATCACCCCAGGCTGGTCTTCTTAAATTGACTAGGATTTCAAAATAATTAGTTTCTCATTTCCCTCTTTATGTCATTTTCACAATAACATGTCATTTTGCTGTCTTCTTAGGCCTATTTATTGTGTATACTTTTAACAACATTTGTATAGGTAGTAAATTCAGTTATAATGAACCGGCTCTTTTATGCAGTCATTAATGATATAATTTACAAATGTACTAAATCTCATTAATAAATGCAAAAAATGTTAACTTTATAAAGCCTCTGAGTTATTATCATCATATAGGCAGTAGAAGCAAGTTAAACTGTTTTGATCTGGTCTTTCTTTTGATGGGCTTTCTTTCCTTTGGTGTGTTTATGCAAATGTTAACATCAACCATTAGTAACTTTTTCTAAATAATCACTACTTGTCTGAAGCAGCAGAATAAACAACGTTCAAGAATCAGAGTTGTGCACTGTAAAAAGAGAGTATGCTGCCTCCTAGCGGCTAAAGACTGCATAACGTGATTACCTCAAAGATCTTACTGAACAAAGGTCATCATGTGATCTTTCAGTTTAGAAAGTCAGGAAAACTGTTTAATAAACTGTGTCAATGTGTAAGAAATCATGATGCTGTCTATGAACTGGAACTGACATTGTGAGGCACAACTTCCTGTTACAACAGCATTTACATTTGCTTCCTGAATCATTGGTCAGCAGTGCCCTGTTTAATTATCAGTTGTTCATCCTCAGCACCTTTTGAGGTATGTCTTATTCCCTGGCTAATTATCCACTATATTGATCACTTGAGACAACTGTCTGTTTATTTCCAGCAGTGGAGAGCAGTTACTCCCCATTTGATGTTCTCATTAGGATTCGAGAGGAGATATTTAGTGGTCTGATAACATCTCGTTTCACAAAGACAAGAAAAGATATGAGGAGTTATGGTCAGTTCAGCTAATATGGACAGACTGGATGAAACCACTAATTCTTTCAGAGGCTGGGAGACTATTGAATGGCATTATTTTCACCTGGATGACTGGAGAAGACATAGATCTGTTAATAGAGTTGCTTATTTTGAGGTAAACATTTGCATACAGCACTGATTTTTTTCAGAATTTCCATAGATCTAGGGCTAAATTTGAAAGCAAAGCATGTGGTTAATTACGTTGGTGGTATTTGTGGGCTAGGATCTTGTTTCTACAGGATCTCTGTGTGTGGTCACATCTACCATGACTCTTTCATACAGTTCAGTATGGATGATATCTTAGCAATGCCGTGCTTTACTTTTGTACACTATGATGCTAAATGGTGATGCGTGTAGCTACCCCTGAGTGTAAAAAATATGTTTTCCTCAGCTCAGACTATTGCTCTAGCAAAACATTGTTTGTTTAAGCATCCCGACAAGCCCAACTCGGCACAGCCAGTGCAGTGTTTCAGGTGGGACTTTTTTGTTTTTTCGACCAATGGCAATGAGGTAAATTCTATTTCTAAGTTACTTATAAATATATATTTTGTTTAGTGATGCCACACTTGCCTTTAAAGCTCAAGGCAAGAATCCTAGTAAACACAACTTTCCCCTAATGTATTTGGTTCCCATTTGGTTATTTTTGGGAACCAATAATAATGTTCTAACAACTTTCTTTATATTGTTTTTTTTTGCAGCCAAAAGCTAACATTCTTAAAATGTGCTGGGAACCGAAAACTGTTAGCTGGGATGTCAATGAAATCAAAGTTGACAGTGTTAAGTCGGTGCAACAGGGTGCAGAAGGGCTGATTAATTGCTGCTCACAGCCAGAGACAAATTTAGACCGACATACATCTCCAAGGCCAAATGCCCCTCATGTCTTTGCAAGTGTGTGTGCCTGTTTGCATGTGCCCGTACTGTATGTTGACCACATAAGAGCCACTGCGGACAGCTTACAAGACCCTGTCCACGAAGCCCTGTCCACCAGAAATATCAAATTAGTCAGTGCGTCATGAACGCATACATGCATACATACATACATACATGCATACATACATACATACATACATACATACATACACAAACCTAGATTGTCCTTGTTTGAAAGCCAAAAATGTGGTAACCTAAGACAGATTATGTAACTATGTCAACAAAATCTCTGGCCAAGATTTTGAACGGGACCTGCTTGTGAGATCATCATGAGCATGCCATCTCTAAGCACGTGGGGGTAAGGGTCTGATCGCCTTACTGCCCCCTGGCATCAGTGCCCCAGCCACCAAAATCAGGGCTCACCTATAGCCCACAGCAGACATCATGGAATGTCTGGAGTTAAGAGATCTTTTCACCGTAGCCCAATTTATAAAGACCAGGTGTGACCACGGCCTGAAAGCTGGTGTCACAAAGGATAAGAATTATGTTTTTTTTGAGGTGGAGATTCTGGATCCCAAGAGCAAGGCGCAGCTCTGCTACCTTGATAAGGTGCGTTAGCTTGCCAACTGTAGTTGTTTGTACTGGTCCATAAAAGGTAATGGTTTTCAATATCATTTTTAAGTCTGGGCTGAAAAGACAGTGAATTTTGGAAATGCATGATGTCGAGAGGACTATGAGAGTTTAAGCTGAGAACAATTTTTGAACTTTTTCTCAGGTGGAGCCCAATGCCACCATTGCAGAGATTAAAACACTGTTGCACAAGATTTGTAAGTGATTTTATTGTAATTGCTTAATTGTATGTAGATTAATACTATGCATATGATTTTATTGTTAAAATACTTGCAGACCCCAAGTTTTATCCATCGAGACAAGCACTGAAGCTGCATCCTGGTAAACCTGTTTATTTATTTATTTTGTGATATCGTTGCATGGAAAACAGCATATCAAAGGTGGCAAATGTGTTGACTGAGCCTTCAAAGTAAAGGGTAAAACAACAAAAAAGATAGTAAAGCCTTAAACGGTAATAGCCAGATGCTATTGCAATGTTAGATCTACAACAGCTGTGGCCCATATGTGTGCATTGCAACTTTCCTGCCAGAATATCAGCCATCATTTCCCACTAGAAAAGCAACAGTGTTGAGAAAACTGCAGCTATTGAATACAAGCAGTCAATATTGCATTACAGAAATGTGCATTTACAAACTGCATATGTTGTTATTACTGTTGTTATTATTATTAGTATTAATGATTTAATAACTTCTCAGAGGGAAAAGCCCTCAGTGATGATGACGTGCTGGAAGATCTACCAGTCGGGACAACCGCAACAATGTTCTTTCAGGATCTCGGCCCACAGATAGGGTGGACTATGGTAAAGCAAGTCATCTGATACATACGCATTTAAACATTAGCTCAGTTCATTAATACATCTCCCAGTTGTGTGTGTTAACACCATTGTATGAAAATAATACTGTTTTTGTCGTTGGGGGCAAATTGTAGGTATTTCTGGCAGAGTGTCTTGGGCCACTTTTCATTTATCTGTTGTTCTTCTATCGTCTTCCGTACATATACAGTCGTGAGTATGACTACACAAGAAGTCCATTCAAAGTTGTCAAGTAAGTTCAAAGTGAAGAACTTTAAATACATTTTTATAAACAGAATATTAAACACGCTTAACAAATGAAAAATGTTTATATTGTAAAATGCAGCCACGTTTTGGCACACAGTTCACTGGGGGTTTAAATTTGACTCTGCTGATACAGACTAGCCTGCTGGTGTTACACTCTCCATTACATTAAAAGGATTGTGGAGACTATTTTCATCCATCGCTTTTCAGACGGGACCTTGCCTTTACGCACTATTGCGCAGGTATGTTTCTCACATTTCTTAATTTCTTCAGTTTAAGAGTGCTTATGACAGTCTCAAGTGCTTATGACACGAGCAGAAGTTCCATGATGTCACTTTATGCATTTAGGAAAGTGCCGGTGGGGGGTCTATATCAGTGGTGTTTGGCTGCTTGCCATTAAGCTTCCTTTTGCTGTTGTATAATATTCCCTAGTAGATCATTTAACTCACAAGTTAAATGAGAAAGCATATGCTTTGACTATATGTAGCAGTCATGCAAAATACCTGCACATGTGAATGTGATAACATAATGGTTCATGCTAAACATGGTTTCGATCAAGTTAAAGACACTTAAGTTAAAATTTTGTGAATAAAAAATATGGTGTTAAGTATTTTAACTTTATCATTAAAGGGATAGTTCACTCAAAATTCTGTTTTCATTGACTCATGCTCATAACATTGCAAACCTGTATGCCTTTTCTCTTGTTTGGAATACAGAACATATTTGGTAGAAATCTACTTTTTGTCCCATACAGGGAAAATGAATGGGGTTCAGGGACAGTTTTAGTCACATTTCAATGTATGATAAAACAGTTTAGACATTCTGCAAATCACTTCTTTTGTGTTCTGTGCAAGAAATAATGAATCCGGGTTCATTGACAGAACTTTCATTTTTGGGTGAACTATTTTGCAATTACTGTAAGCATGTTATATTATCTTCTAATATATTACCTTCACCCTTCAGATCTGTCTGTACTACTGGGGGTTTGCAGCATGGCAGGCCTATTATATCAACCATCCACTTTATACTCCACCAAGTAAGTGCTCATTATATGACGCATTACAGCGAATATTACTGGTTTATGATCGAATTCTCATTATAAAAATGTGTTGTTTTGTCAGCCTATGGGAGACTTCAAATCTACTGTGCACTGGCATTGTTTTTGGTATGTCAAAATCTCATGATCAATTTAGAACAAACTGTAATTTAGACCAGCAAATAGTTTGGCTCTTTATCTCTTTATCTATTGCCTGCTCTTTTTATATAGATCTGTGAGTGTGGAAACTTCTCTGTTCACCTGATTCTGAATCAAATCAGTTGTAATGGTGAGCTCCAATCAGATTCCATCTGCATGTGGGCGTAATCAAGGAGAAAGACAATGAACCCCAGTAATTGTGATTAATTACCATTTTTATGAACAGTGCAATGTTCGGATGCTTTGTTTCTTTGACAATGGTATGTGGGGGTGTGCTCTGGCTTGTGATGTGAAATTATCTCTATTAAATTAAAACCGGGCTCACAGACTGAGCATTCACCTGGTGGATGAATTGTTAATTCTTTCATTTCTTGAACAGTATCCAGTTGAATTACACAGATATTTCCATTACTGCATAACTTTACATTCTTGTCACACATTGACAGGGTCCAGACCTAAAGAGATTCCTTATCCCACAAGGAATCCCCTCACCTGGCTATTTTTCTTTGTATCCTGCCCAAACTACACATATGAGGTTAGTCAAGTTTACAAACTAACCTTTTTCATGTCAAAACAACAGCATAATGAACATTTGGGACAAATGGTTTTGTCCAGACCTCTAGAGTGCGGCTGTATCTTGACATGTGAAATGTTTTTGGAACACGTAGCTAAAGTTAGAGTCTTCTGGAATGTTTTGGCTGTTGTGTCTCCAATAATATAAAATGGAACCTGTACTTGTTTCCAGGTGGGATCGTGGCTCAGCTTCACAGTCATGACACAATGTGTTCCAGGTACACAGTGTTCCATCTCACACAGTACACTCGACACGCACATATATTTTACATGTGTTCTCCTGCCTGATAACAATAATCAATCTTTCATATCTCCACAGTTGGAGTTTTTGCATTTTTGGGTTTTGTTCAGATGACTATATGGGCTCGAGCGAAGCATAAAACCTACATCCAGGCGTTTGAAGACTATCCTGCCCTGAGATCAGCCATCATTCCACTATTCCTCTAGATCTCTTTAACACAGGATAAACCCACATGCACTTTCGCCATTGGATGCCTGTAGAGTCATATTAGCTAAATAAGGCCTAAATCATTTTTTTCTCTGCCAGGCCTGGTGATGTTTTTCAGACACATTTTGTGTAACATATTTTTTGACATTGTGTCAAAGGTAATTACATTAAAGATTTCACATTAAATTGAAGACGTTTTTCTGTACTAAGGACAATGCTTTCAAAACAATTAACTCATAATACCCATATGAACACTGTCATTTTCCATACAAAGTTTTTTTGACTTTGTACAGATTACATTATCTCGAATCACTACATTGCAATTTATCTTGCATTTGAAACAATGAACAGAGATAATATACTGTAATATACCAATAAAATACTGTAAGTTGGGGGTGCATTATATAGTCTTTTGCTTATTTTGCTGAATATGTTAATAAGCAGACTAGTTGTTTTTGGGTCTGTGTGTGTGTGTGTTTATAAATTTCCAAACACAATTTTCTATCCTTTCTATGCAGACAATAAAGCGTATTTGAAATGCATAATCAATAGAGAATTGTCAGTATTTGTTTCGAATAAGTGCTATCTAAACAGAATGCAGTTCTTCATTGTTTACCCAAATGTAACTGTTTTGCTATATGAAGAGTCTCTTTGCATGGATGTGCTAATTGTTTTGAGAGCGATTGCTCGTTATGAAGAGAGGATTACTGACGATAAATTAAAAGTGTACTGCAAGGTTGGGGAAGCTAAGACAAACAGTGGCTACTTAGTGATGCCCAAAAGAAGGTTTTTGTTACATCCAGATCAGAAGTCACCCAGAAGTCATGATTTTGAAGATCTTTAGACCATCAAGTGGAGAACATGGCATAAAACCTATTACTGTTTATTCATGCTGATTGTTGATT